>JAMQGT020006242.1:0-99935 GCA_024447675.2 Pterophyllum scalare | reverse complement strand
GTGTACATTGAAGGCTTGATGTTCTCATGTGACTCACATTAATTTTTATGTGATGTTAACGGTCCAATTTAGCAACTTTTGAGTTATTTGAGCACTCATCTGCACCTTAATCCAAATCTTAATGAAAAGATGTCAAGTTTTATCAGCTAAGCAGTACCATGTTTCAAAATGTTTGAACAGAAGAAGAGTGCATCACTATCCAGACAATTTGGGGTTTTTGTGTCTACTGTTTTGTGTCTCTACTGTTTTGTGTTTTGTGTGTTAATTCTGAACCTCTTTGAATCTGTTTTGTATCTCTTGGGTACATTGCATCAGTTTGTTGTCACTTTGCATCTCGTTTTAGAATCCAACTGGTTCTGCTCCTTCAGCTAGGTCTTTGTAATAACCTCCCACCTGTACTGTTTGTAACTTTGCATAATGTGCGTATTTATGTGTCTGTTTCAAACCTCTTTGATATGTAGGAAGTCCCTGGCCTCAAAAGTGACAGCCTGGCCTGGTACAGGGACGTTGTCATCGTCTGCTGGCGTGTAAGAGAAGTTGCATCGTACAGCAAATGCCACAGGCTTGTACTAGCAACACAAGGCAAGAATTAAAATTAGTAACAAACCTTTTCATAAATATATACAACACAGTGTACACAGGATTAAGATAATACCACTGTGTATCCAATATGCCTTGGATACACAACGCTGTTACTGTGCAATAGCTAACAATACAAAAGATGTCTTATAAATATGTAGATACACTGTAAATGCAATAAATTAGGTCAGTAATAAATTAATGAAGATAGATACTAAAGCCCTGTGTGTGACTGTGTAAACACACATACACACTGTGCTTGTTGCATACACTGTGTGTAGATCACCTGTATGTGATAAATGTAAAAATGTTAATTTACTGTCACAAGGTGTTAATATGATAACACCATGATCTGCAAAGTACTAGCAAATCCAAACAAGTCACTGAGTTATGTTATGTTATAGTGCTGTATCTGAAGTTGCATATTATTGTGGTTCCTCGAGTCAGTAAAAGATAACTGAAATAAAAAAAAGAAATAAAATTCAACTTTATATAATAAAGTTAATGATAGCTGAATTCATTTTGTCCCATTGTTTTGTTTTGTTTTGTTTTGTTTTGTTTTGTTTCCACCATGACAAAGGGCTGTGTTTACTGTGGAAAAATAACCTATTGCAGCCTCTTCTTTGCTACGCTGTAGCTACTGCATGGTTCCTGCTGACTGAATGCCTGTTGGTGTTGTTGGTGTCGTAATCCTATCAGAGTCAAATGTCAGTGGCATGTCGATCAAGCTGCTAATTACTCCGCTTTGGAAAGATGAGGCTGTGGGAGAGGCTGCAGGGTCAGCAGGGGACAGGCCGAGTGTCTTTGCTGCCTTAATTAGAAAACACCAGTGAGAGCATATTAAATCTGTGGGGGAGGATTTAATTCAATATACAGTACTATGTCTGTCAGCAGGGGCTGCTTAAAAGGCAAAGAGAGGAATTCTGATATCCACTGAGGCTTTTTTAAAATGTATACACATCCCTAACTAATTATAAATAATTGTTATTATGCCCCCAGAGAAAATATATATCCCACCTGGTTATCTACATTTAAATTACATACTTCCAGAAAACTAAAACAAATGGCTGATGGCCTCTCATTTCTATTCTAGTTTCTACTGTATTTTACTGTATTAGCAGTCTTCTCAATTTGTTTGGGTTTTCTGTATTAACAGTACTTATTGTGTCTTTGTGTCACATTAAATACACACAGTGAAATTTCCAAATTAATCCATTTAATTTTCTTTTAATTTTTTTCTTTCTACAGGGCTAAGATTTTCAAAAACAATTTTCTGAAAATTGCTTTTACTCATTTATTTCATGGTCTTGTTTTATACTTATTTTTTGTTGAGAGACCTGGTGTGAAATAACCAGGAATGAAATGATGACTGGAAAGGGGGAGAATGAATGTGCAAAACTCAATAAATTTAAATTACACATTCATTCCAGTTCAATCTGATATTTTTGTAAATTCCTGCTTTTTGTGTAAAAAACCTTTTCGGGACATCAAAACCCATAGAATGAAGTAATTTAAGTATTGTAGTTTACTTGAACTGAATCAGCAATAATCAATATCCTTGGTTTTAATCCCTCTGCAGGCAGCGAGCACACAAAGGAATGACAAGGATGAAGACTGTGATGACTCATTTCAGCAGCAGAATATTGCTTCGCTAATCCGATGTCCCGATGTGTTTCATGTCTGTGATGTAATCATGTCCTTGAGAGCAGCCTCTCTCAAAAATGAGTCTGTAAGACTCACAGTGGGTCAGGTCAGGTGATCGCATGATGCAACAGTGCAAAAGTACCTTGGCCTTCTCCAGCTGCACCTGGGCATTTCTTTCCTCAATGACATCTGTGTCCTGACGCTCTCCCTGCAGGAGAAAGAAAGTAACAGCAATTAGTCTGATTAATCTCCTGTAATGTGTAACGAAATGTACACGAGAAATTCTTCAAAAACAATTCATCATTAAAAAAGACCACATTGATTATCTTTATCTCAATAATATACATCTTTGTCTTCTCACTGGGATTACAAATGTCTTTTTTAGTGTTTGGAAGGGTATACTACAAGCAAGCTTAACAAAGCCAGGCTTTCTTTGCATTAGCTGGCTTGACAAAACCTAAAACCTCAGTCAGAGATAACAGGTATCACAATTGTGGTTATCAACTTTGTTACAGGGGTTCTGACTCGTTTAACGTGATTCTTCTTCTGCATGAAATGGACCAATTAAGCATCAACTACTCCAGTCAGAGACATTATAAGAGGAATGAGGGACAGTGATCGTTGAAGATTATTTAAAAAAATTACAATATTCAAAACTGTTACTGCAAATGAGACAAGAGGAATACTACAGAAAATGGAGTGATCAGTTACATATTATATATTTACAGACTGTCAGTGACTACATAAAACCATTCTCCTATTCTACCTTACTGCTTCTATGTCCCAATTGCTCACTGTTCAGTCCCATTCAAGCAAACATGTCTTTACTACCAATGTCTAACAGCTGATTTCCAGGAAACAGGTGAATCCCAGAAGCAAAACAGAAACTAATCATGTGATCAGTAATCACAATGACATTGCAATATCTCAGTAATTTCCTCAATTTTTCCCCATAATCCCAGCCCAACAATTCCAACTGATTAAACACTTTACCAATCAGTCTCACATTTACTGCCCCCTTTTCAAGAAACTTTGCATTTAATTCTCCAAAAGTGTAGCAGCAGATCCCTCCAGTGATGCTCAGGTTTATGCGCCATGTGTCCCTAAGATTAGATTGTCCCCTCAAAGACATGTTAATTAATGCCCTCAGTGTCATAGCCAGGAGGTGCCACAGCCCCTCGCGTCAATCTGGCACTCATGATACACACTCGCGTCCCAGAGTCACAAATCAGATCTGTTGTTGTAGACAGTCAGCTTGGTCTGATGCATTTTGATCACGCACCCTTGGTGAGTCAAAGTCAATATTCTCAAATTTAATCTCAAATTGTTAGCACACAGAGAGATTTTAGTCAGTGCCTACCAGTGACATGAAACATTAATATTAGTTTGCAAATGCTTGCTCTGCTTCATTTGCTTGTTAACACATGGAAAATCAAAGACGATTGAACGACGAAGTAATATATAAGCTCATTATGTTTTTCTGCAATCTCCTTCTGGCATAAAGACATGGTTAATGTTTTTATGGTAATGTTTTTGTTTAACTGTAAATTCAGGTTTGTATTGAAAATCAAAGAGTATGTGGTTTATGAGATAGCTTAGATTATTGTATGCCAGACTACAGCCTTTTCCCAATCTTAACTAAAGTTGTGTTTTTGTTTTTTTTTTGCAACTCCTTGTCTTTAGAGTTACTTTTGTTCACCCGCTGCCCACCCTGACCAGTACTCCCTATAACCAGCATGATTTCTTTCCTGAAAAAAAGAAAAGAGAGGAAAAAAAGGGGGGCTTCCACTTTATCACAGTGGAGGGAAGGCAACAATTACATTCTCCAGCAACCAAGACATTGGAGACAGCTGCAGCCAATACACCTCCTCAAAAATCTAACCAACATTATAGTGGTTTTAAACATGAAATATGAAGACTTCCAAAATGTATTTAATTTTAAAATACCCCACCTTTCTCCCCATGACAGCTGGGTAAGTCCAGCCCCCTTCAATCCTGAGTAAGATAAGCAGAAGAAGATGGCTGGCTGGCTGGCTGGCTGGATGGATGGATGGATGGATAGACGGATGGATGGACAGATGAATAAGAATATACTGAGTGAATATGAATATCAGTCCAGACCATGTTCATGCGCTAACCTAGAGCTCACTTTTCCTCTTGACTCTCCTTTATTCTACCACCTGCTCCCACTCTTCATGTTATTCCAAATGAGTGTACACTCACACTAGAGAAACACTGACAATGATGGATTATGAAGGTGGTCATTACTATAGGCCAATTTTTAGTTCTCACCTATCTCCAAATCCAAATGGCTTAGCTTTAAAATGAAATTAAAAGGGAATGCCCGGGCTGCTGAAGAAGGGAAAGCTAGAAGGAAGCAAAGCATGAGGTATGAGGGAGGTGATCGAGAGAAAATCTGAGACTACATGCTGAAAGAAGAAAATAAAGTTTTAAAAAATGTGTTCAGAGAGAAAAACTAATTCAGTGGAAGCTTGTAAAACTTGTAGCTCAGTTTGTAATTGGTGGCTTTTTTGTTGCTGAGGCTAACACTTTTTTAAATATAACATTGCATTTTCTTCTGCAATTTTTTTCTTCACCTCACTGAACTTTACCATTTGTTTGTATTATATTATGTATGGTATTGAGTCTTCACTCTTTCTAAGTCATCACAGAATCCCTTGTGACTGGACACTCAGGTGACTGAGACTGACTTTAGATTCATTTTTAAATTGGACAGGTTTCTTCCTGTCCATATAAGTGGCTGCAGGAAGATAGATCTGTGGCCACTTTTGTCACCCTTCTAAAAAAAACATAAAAACATTTTTGACAGTTTTTTGTTCCTAAATCAAATTTTCAATATCTGGTTCAGTTTTTTGTGTTTACTGAAAAACCTCAAAAAATGACTGAAGCTATTATTTTAGAGTGTGTCGAAATGCTTTTGTCCCATTATTTGTGTGGTATGTAGACAGAAAATGAATAAATAAAAATGAATAAATAAAAAATAAATAATAAATGGAAATCAAAATAAATAGAGGAATTAATTTTTAAAAAAAGGAATATTAGAGAAGAAACTTAATCAAAAACATCAATTTAAGTCATATTTTACAGACTAATAACTACACATATTTTTAATTATACTTGGTGCATTTATTGGCAGATAAATTTTCATTTTGTTTGTTTTGTTTTAGCTCTCCATACCAAATATTCTTATCATTCAGCTGTATTGTATCACATTAGCTCATTAGCTTATGTTTACCAGCATATTGTGCCTGAGTACAGACCCACTGATAGAGCTGAATACTCCTGCATATAGGACTTTGTTTTAAGTTACCTGAAACAAAACGATGCACCCAGTCTCCAGACTTTACCTGCAACCTTCATCTTTGAAACCAGAGGCAAGTGCTTTTTAAAAAGCATGAAAAAAAAAACTACCTAGGAAACAATAAAGAAGACAAAAAACAAACAAACAAAGAAGCACAAGGACATAATGCATCAAAGTGGAAGATTGCTGGTAATTAGACAATACAGTTAAGAAAAGCCATTGGATACAGTGGAGACAATATCAGAACAGAGAATTCAACATGATGAGGAGAAAATCTGAGAGGAGGAGGAAGTAAATCTCCCTGGGGAATAATTATGCCCAGGCCAGGATTTTTGTTTACCCATGCCTGGCATAGACATCTGTTCGCACAGCACCCACCTCTCCTGTGAGCCAATGTCACCCAGCCAACAGTGCAACACGCCCCCGCTGAATTATTAAACAATGCTGAACTACTGCGGGTGACTTAACTAGAATGAGTTGAGATATCCAAGAGAAAGGAAGCAAAAACCAGGACATTACATAAATTATTGAAAGAGTTTGTAATTTAGGAGTAGGTTAAGCCATATCTTACTTTACACTACTCATTCACATATTTAAATTTTAAATTATTACATAAGTATGGGCTATCTTGATGGACATGTCTGTGGTCTGGCCTAAGAGTTACAGTATATGATTCTAGATTCTACTGTAGATCAAGCCTGTGCACTTTATGTAGCTACTTTATTTACTGTGTTGCTTACTGAAGCCATTAATATATTTATATATTTTATATACTTGAACTGAGGCTATTTCCCATTGTATCTCATAATTATTGTGGTTATTCTCAGGTTTTACAGCCTAAATGATTCGTCAATTAAATAATGACTCTGTGGTACATATATATATATATATATATATATATATATATATATATATAGTACCTGTACATTAACTGGCCCCGACTTCTCAAATGTGAAGATTTGATGTTTTTCTAAAATAGATATTAAATAAATTTACCTGATGGCTAAAGACAAAAAAGAAATTTCATTGTTACTATAATTTTAAAAACATGATCAATACAGAAGAAATAGGCACATTAATAGATTATCATTAGTTGCAGTCCTTTCAGTTAAGCCCCTCTTCCATCCATCAATCCATCCATCCATTGCTTCTCTGAGTTTGGGTTGCCAGGTCAGCAGTCTAAGCAGAGAAGCCCAGACTTTCCTGACCTCAGTCACCTCTTCCAGATCATCCAAGAGGACACCGAGTAGTTCCCAAGCCAGTTGAAAGATATAATCTCTCCAGCAAATCCTGGATCTGCCCCAGGGCCTCCTCCCAGTAGTAACATGCCTGAACCACCTTGTCTACAAGGCACCCAGGGGGCATCCTAGTCAGATGACTGAACCACCTCAACTGGCTTTTTTCAGTGTGGAGGAGTAGCAGCTCTACTCCGAGTCCCTGTCAAATGACTGAGCTCCTCACCTTATTACTACGGAAGAGCCCAGCCATCCTTCAAAGGAAACAAATTTCCACCACTTGTATCCATGATGTTGTTCTTTCAGTCACTAACCAAAGCTCATGACCATAGGTGAGGATAGAAACACTGGCCAGTAAATTGACAGTTTCGCTTTCACATTCAGCTGTCTCGTCACCACACCATCTGTCAGTCTCACGCTCCAATCTCCCCTCACTTGTGAACAAGACCTGAGATACGTAGAACTCCTCCAACTCATCCTGGACTCGGAGTGAGCACCCTTTTCTGGCTGAGGACCATGGTCTTGGACTCGGAGGTGCTGATTCTCATGCCCACCACTCCAGTGCAAGCTGGAGATCACCACCTGATGAAGTCAACATAACCATATCATCCCCAAAAAGCAAAGATGAAATCCTGTACCCCCCAATGTGGGGACCCTCCACCACCTAGCTATGCCTAGATATCCATCCATCCAGCTATCCATTTTCTTCTGCTCATCCAGGGCCAGGTCATGGGGGCAGCAGCCTAAGCAGAGAAGCCCAGACCTCTCTCTCTCCAGCCACCTCCATCAGCTCATGGGATCCCAAGGCGTTCCCACGGCACATGTCCTGGGGCCTCCTCCCTTTAGGACATGCCCGAAACACCTCACCTAGGAGGCGCACAAGAGGCATCCTAGTCAGATGCCCAAACCACTTCAACTGGCTCCTTTCAATGTGGGGGAGCAGCAGCTCTAATTTGAGCCCCTCCCAAATGGCTGTACTATTCAGGAAGAGGCCAGCCGCCCAATGGAGGATGCTCATTTCTGCCACTTGTATTCGCAGTCTCATTCTTTTGGTCACTACCCAAAGCTCGTGACCATAGGTGAGGGTAGGGACGTAGATTGACCAGTAAATCGACAGCTTTGCTTTCACACTCAGCACCCTCTTTACCAGGACAGACTGGTGCAGTATCTGCATCACTGCAGACACAGCGCCAATCTGTCTGTCAATCTCCCGCTCCGTTCTCACGTCACTCACGAACAAGACCCCGAGATACTTAAACTCCTCCACGTGGGGCAGCGACTGAGCCATGGCCTCAGACTTAGAGGTGCTAATTGTCATGCCAACCGCTTCACACTAGGCTGTGAACCCTTCCACTGCAAGCTGGAGGCCACCACCTGATGAAGTCAACAGGACCACATCATCCGCAAAAAGCAGAGATGAGATTTTGAGGCCACCAAGATGAAAGCCTTCTGCCACTTGGCTACACCTAGAAATTCTGGATATAAAAATTATGAACAGAACTGGTGACAAAGGGCAGCCTTGGCAAAGTCCAGCACCCACAGAAAACATTGCCGGCAATATGAACCAAGCTCTCGCTGCGGTTGTACAGGGACTGAATGGCATGCAACAAGGGGCCAGACACCCCATACTCCTATAGCACCTCCCAGAGGATGCCCCGTGGGATGCGGCTGAATGCCTTCTCCAAGTCCACAAAACACGTGTAGATTGGTTGGGCAAACTCCCATGCAGGCTTGAATATCCTCGAGGGGATGACAAGCTGATCATGATGGATGACCATTCCACGATCAGGACAAAAACCACATTGTTCCTCTTGAATACTGGGTTCGGCTAATGGACGGACCATCCTTTCCAGCACCCTGGCATTGACCTTACCGGGGAGGCTGAGGATTGTGATCCCCCGATAGTTGGAGCCAGGGTTATAATAGTTTGGGATTTTACATTATAGTTTAGTTTTAATTAGTTTTCAGAACGGTTTTGCTTGTTTTTATTTTTGGTTTTACGCTTAGTTTTAGTTAGTTTCAGTATTAGTTTCGGTATTTTCATACTTAATCAGGTACCCTTTAAAGAAACATATTCAAAAACCAACTGTTCACAAGACAGCAGCACCACATGCTAAATGTGTGTAACATTAAGGACACACATGAACATCAACAGGGAGAAACAAATAAAAATATGAACTCCAAAACTCAATAAATTCTACAATAAACTCCCAATAAAGTTCAGCATCAGTGCTACATGTGGTGTTTAACAAAAACAAACTCTTTGAAGGAGTCAAAGCTCAAATCCAGCTGCATCCTGATGTTCTCCACCTGAAGCTGCTTCTTGTTTGGAGCTAGCTTGGTTAGATACTCGCTAATTAGACTTTCAGGGTCTTTGCAGCCTCTTACACAACCTATGGAAGTGGCTGACCTCATGTCCGCCTTTATGCATGTGTAGCTGGATCGTGTGTGTTAATTACCTTGTGGTTGTGTGCTGGTGTTTTTTGGTCCTCACTCTTTGTGCTCAGTTTTTTGGCTGCAAACATTTTTGTCCCTGTTTTTTCACGTTCTTCATTCCCTCACATCCATTCCGATGGTTTCAGCAGTCTCCCTCCAGGAATTTGCTGACATTTGTGAGTCCTTATATTGATGCTTTGATTATTATTCGTGATTGTTATTCTCTGACTGATAAAGTAGCCGGAAACGCACAAGGACTAAACAGATTAATCATAACGTTGCGGGCTGCCTGGACCCGACAAGTAGTCACCTTTCTCCGGAGGTGCACCAGGTTACCTCGTAGGATCAGAGCGGTTTCCGTAGCTGTCCTGTGTGCGCTTCTCAGGTGGACTTTGATGTTGGTGTTTTTTCCTGACTGAGGAGTGTTCCGCACATTTTTCATCATCCACAACAAGACACTCGCTGCTATCTGTGCTATCGTAGTAAAAAAAAAAACTCCATATGGGACTCTGCTGCTTTCTCTGAAGACTGCTACCATTACTTTGAGGAGCAGCGCGGTGTGCGCACGCACGCACACAGTTGCCAGATGGCGCTCCGAGCATAAACTCGGAAAAAATAATTTCATATTAATCCACAAGACTTTAAAAAATGACAATATCTATAATTTCAGTTAGTTTTAATTAGTTTTGTAAACTCACAGTTCAGTTTAATTAGTTATCGTTTTTTTTCCTTTTAATTTTAGTTTTTATTTATTTCAGTTAACGACAATGTTTTTTCAATTTCAGTTTTTGTTATTTCGTTCGTTTTCGTTAAATATAATAACCCTGGTTGGAGCACATCCTCCGGTGTCCCTGCTTAAAGATGGGGACCACCACCCTGGTCTGCCAATCCAGTGGCACTGTCCCAGATCTCCACACAATGTTGCAGAGGCATGTCAAGAGTCATGACAGCCCCACAACATCCAGAGCCTTCAGGAACTCAGGGTGAATCTCGTCCACCCCAGGGGCCCTGCCACCAAGGAGTTGTTTAACCACCTCAGTGACCTCTCCTCCAGTGATGGGCGAGCCATCCCCCTCATCCCCAGACTCTGCTTCCACTACAGAAGGCATGTAAGAGGGATTAAAGAAGTCCTCGAAGTATTCATTCCACCTCCTGACTAATGCCTCAACTGAAGTCAGCAGTGCCCCACCTGTACTATAAACCATGTTAGTAGGGCACCTGTATCCCCTCCTGAGTCGCCTGATGGTTTGTCAGAATCGCTTCAAGGCTGTCCAAAAGTCTTTTTCCATGGCCTCACCGAACTCCTTCCACACCCAAGGATTTTCTTCGGCCACCACCCAAGCTGTGTTCTGCTTGGCCTGCCACCACCTGTGAGCTGCCTCCGGAGTCCCACAGGTTAACCAATGGACTCCTTCAGCTTTTTGACTCCCTTCACCTTCAGTGACCACCATCTGGTTTGGGGATTACCACAATGACAGGCACCAACCACCTTGCAGCCACAGGTCTGGTGGTTGGTGCCATTTGGACTCAGTGTCCTCAGCCTCCCTCGGAATGCTGTCGAAGTTCTGCTGGAGGTGGAAGTTGAAGATCTCACGGACTGGGGCCTCTGCCAGGCCTTCCCAGTGTACCCTCACAATATGCTTAGGTGGACCAGATCTGTCCAGCATCTTCCCCCGCCACATGATCCACCAGGTGGTGATAAGTGGACAGCTCAGCTCCTCTCTTCACCTGAGTGTCCAGAACATATGGCCACAGATCTGATGATACGATTAAAAAATCAATCATCGACCTGCGACCTAGAGTGTCCTGGTGCCACGTACGCTTATGGATATCCTTATGTTCGAACATGGTGTTTGTTATGGACAAACTAGTTTGCACAGAAGTCCAATAACAAAACACTATCCGGTTCTGATCAGGCAGATCTTTCCTCCCAATCATGCCCCTCCAGGTCTCACTGTCATTGCCCATGTGAGTGTTGAAGTCTCCCTGCAGGACAATGGACGCACCAGATGGAGCACCCTCGAGAACCCCACCCAGCAACTCCAAGAAGGGTGGGTGCTTTGAACTGCCATTCGGCGCATAAGCGCAAATAACAGTCAGGACCCGTTCCCCAGCCTGAAGGGAAGCAACCCTCTTGTCTACCGCTGAAAACTCCAACATACAGGCAACAAGCCGCGGAGATACAAGAATACCCACCCCAGCTTGCTACCTCTAACCAAGGGCAACTCCAGACTGGAATAGAGGTTGAATGCCTTCTCCAGGTCCACAAAACACATGTAGACTGGTTGGTCAAACTCCCACGCACCTTCAAATATCCTCCATAGGATAAAGAGCTGGTCTAGTGTTCCATGACCAAGACAAAAACCCTCTGGAGCCCCTCATTTGATATTAAATTGCAGCAGCTGAGTTAAAAGAAGCAATCTTTATTGGCCAATAACACCCAGAATTTCTCACATTCATAGTATTTTCTCTTTCCACTTTCCATTATATAGCTCCTCTCAATCCACTCTTTTAAACTCTTTACCCTTAACTGGTCCCTTCATCATTTCATTAAGCCTTCTTCTTTCCCTCCTTCTCTCCCTGTTGGAGAATCATTTTGGACCATTACTGTGATTATGTGGCTTAGAGGGTGGGCAAAGGAAGGTAGAGGATAAGGATGATGTAAAAAAAAAAAAAGAGTAAAGCCATGCTCTCTTGTGTGCTACCTGAAGGTGACTCCTATAGTGCTGAAAAGCGTTTACACAGCTCTTTCAACATATGCCAGGAGAGTGCATTAGGAAAGGAGCATCTGATTGGGGAGATGGACTCCATCCCCAAACTGAAATAATCAGAGCCATCAAGTCACCAGGAGCCAATTGGCTGCCCTGGAAGACTGCAATTCCCCAAAGGACAAACTGAACTCTCAACCAGGTCTTAAAGAAGTGCTGAGATACATGCATCTCACATCAACATCAAATATATTTCAGGTGGTTTATTCAAATGTTTTGAAACATTTTCTCTTTTTTGGATTTCAGTATTCTTCTTAAAAACGATTAGAGGTAAAACAGTGAGGTTATATTGACCAATAACACAGAGGTATAGTGTGTGGACTTTAAAGTAATGAACAACTTCTTCTTGGAAAAGCTTGCATGACAAAATGTGCAAATTATTAGGTAACTAATAACCAAAGAAACCAAAGGAAAATGAAATTCAGTTGCAACGGGTAAAACTGCCCTTATTAATACAAAGTGGCTGCGTACCAAGTTAAACAAACTAAACTAACTACTCAACTTTGGGAGACAGCAAATCACTTTATGTAGATACAGCTTCTTAGTGTGCATAATTATTAGACAACTAATTTACAAAAAGGTTTTTTTTTTCACAACAAACTTAAATAGTTAAACAAGATGACAAAAAGGGTTTTGTAATGACTGTATTCACCCTTCTAACCACAGTCTCCCAAATGCTGTTCAAAGAATTATATAGCCTTCTCTCACTGTAATTTTCACAAGTCAGGTAACGAAGAGGGACCAGGTCACTGTCTGGTCATCTAACCAAGTAGTCACGAACTTGGATGAATGATGGAGTATAAATGATCATTTCCTTCTTTAATGCTTCTTTCCCTGCTTTTTGTCTTTCTCCTTCATTTAGTTATGTTACACTTCACTTAATTAGGAAGCTTTTATTGCATTTACAGTAACATAAGTTGCTGGCAGCTGGACAAATGTTTTCCTGACTTCACCTGTCTCTCATCTGCCAAAGTGAAACAAGGGCCAAAATGGCTTGGAGACTGCTGAAATGAAACTTGCATCTTGTTGTGACAAGTGTGCCAAATTTCAAACCATATACAGTTCTAGGGCCTGCCTTTGAATATAACTGTAAAAGAAGAAGAAGAAGAAGAAGAAGAAGAGGCAGGAAAACAGTGGGTGCCAATAATATGAATGTTGGATTTTTCACACTGCTTTAAACACCGAGATGAGATCCTAAATAGGTTATGAGAATTATAGGTTAATGTCTTCATGTCTACACACATTAGCTATGCACTGGGAGGCATTCTTGACCCTTTGCTGTAGGAAACAGTAACAAAGAGGACAAGAACCTTTTTCCGCTCAAGCTGAGAGGAACAGTTAGAATACAATCCTACCAAAATTTCAGTTTCATTTTATTTTGTATAGGAAGTAAGCAGTGGGGAAACTGACAATTTTATATTGTGGGTGATCTTTGTGTATGATCTGATTGTTAAGGGAAATTGAAATGATTACATCATTAAATAAATAAAATATTGTTGTGTGCTTCCAAATTTCCTCCTCCTCGCAACAAGATAGGTGGTGACACAAATATAATAGTGTTCATGAACCTTGGATGTGTAACTTATGTAAACAGCAGACCAGGGGCGGGGCTTCTCTGGGGGCTGGGAGGATGGCACGCCCCCGGCTCGAGCCTAGAGGGGGCCCGGATTAGAGAGAATAAGATTTCAGGTAGCCAGGCCTCTATCATGTTCGAGGAGAGCTGGAGAAGGAGGGCCCTCTCCTGATTGTATCCAGATGAGCACGGTGTATGAACAAAGGCATAGCCTACTTCACATCACCCATCATTCATGTTTTACAAGGGTTTTTTTTTTAAAGGTTGCCACAGTCAGGACTGAGTCATGGTTGCTAAAAACTTTACAAGACCAACTGACTTTAGTGATGTAGTAGGTGTAAAATATTGAATAAAATGTTGTGCTGCATGACTGGCTTTATTTTCCCTTTTACATTTAACTTTATGACATGCAAACTTTTAAGTGGATCACCGATATTTTCTCCAACTGTATTTTGGGTAAAACTCGTCACTAACCGTCCACCAACGTCATCATCTATCACTTGGCAACAGATTGTAAACTAAGTGGAGCATTTTTACGGACTAAGCTAACATGACTGGCACTTCATATAAGCATAAAAGTGGAGCGGCAAAGCAAAAAGAAAAGGAAAAAGAGAGCAAGGAAAAGCCAAGTTACAGAAACTGGACACATATTTTGTTCATCGTGATGTTATGATGAGCTTTATTATTTGGGTATAAAGGGCCCGGTCATTTGCCCCGTCCCCGGCCCGGCTCTGATTTTTTCTGCTAGTGCATCAGACAGTATGGTGGCCAAAAAAATAGTGGTGAGTCAACCATCATCCTTAAGGATGAGTTAAAGTGTCAATTCATCAATTGAAGTCAGAACCTTCAGAATCAGCAGGAAAATCCAGGCAACTATATGCACAACCAGTCACGTGGGTCTCCCCACATATAACTGTGGGAAGAGTTTACCGACGGGAGAGTTTGTGATCTTTGGCTACACTTAAAATGAAAGGAAAAAAAATAACCTAGTATGACAGTGCTGAATCACAAAATGCCTCCTCACAGGGTGGAATAACTATATAGTTTCTTTAAACCCAAAACCCATCCATCCATCCATCCAGTTAAGTTCCACTGTGTGTCACTTTCCTCTTGAATATATTATACACAATACCACTCATGCAGGCATTATACAGTCTAATCTCTAAAGATATACAGTAATTCCTGTTCCATATTCACTCAACATATGGAGAGCCATTTCCATGGCAACCATTGAGTGAAATATGCAGCATGAGTATAAATTACTTCCACTGATGAAAATACTTCTCCTGTTAGAACTTGTATGCCGTGCTCCTAAGAGAGAAAAACACAGAACAAAACAGAAAAAACAAAGCAAACAAAAGAACCCCATTATCCTCCAACCTAACTCCACTACAAATCCATCAATCTATCACATCCTCATAGAGTGATTAAAGATGTTAACTGAGCACTACATAAAATGGGAGATCCATCAAGGAGCTATTATTAGTTATTTTAACTGCTGAAAGACTGAAAGAAGTATCCCCTTTTTATTATGTTCCCGGAGCAGGAACTGATGTGAATTCTACTTTTTAAAGCTCAGTTTTTAGGGTATTTTTGGCTTCTTTTATTCTCCCAGAAGAAGAAGAACCTTTGAGCAATGTATGATGGTCCAGACATAGCACAATGTTAGCCCTGTAAACAGCAACTCTTAACATTAACCCTAAAAATAGAACAATACACATAATAACTCACACCTTCAGTGGATTACAGGCATGTATGTGATGGAGGAAATATAAGGCAGTTTTGACTCGTATACCAACTGTCAACAGGCTCTAATGCCACTTCAGCAGTCTTAAAAGCCCTTAAAGACAATTACTTCACAGGGGAAAACCCAGAGAACCCAAAGATAGTTAGTTCTTCTCGGGGAGGCCCCTGAACTGCTTGGTATTTATGTGAAAATGTAATCCCATGGTGACTTGTTGAAAGCATTCACATCCATATGAAGGATGGGTGGGAAATTTAGATTAGGCTGATGTGTACTTGCTTCGGTGAGCTTTTTTTTTTCTTTTTTTTTTTGCATTAAATGATGTGGTGTATTTTTGCTGCTACGCTCTTGTGCCTCCCTGTGCCTTGCTGGCTGCTCCCCAGGTACTGCTGTTATCTCATTCATCACAAAAAAGACATCTAAGGTTAGGCGTTTCCACTTCAATGAACGATACCAATGTGAACAAATCTGCCATGCCTTCATCCCTGTGGCAGTTAACTACTATAAGACGAGCCTTAAGTTTGAGAAGACAGCTCTAAAGCTTGGCAGTTTATTATAAGACCGTGACTCTACCATCATTTGCTGACATGCAAAACTAAGCAAATGAAAATTATTACAGCAGTTCTGAATAAATGACAGCATGGCAGTGATAACAGCATTTTAAAGCCATGCTGTATATCTCATCTGTGTATGCAGTATAACCCACCAGTTGACGGAGATTTAGTTGTTGCTCTGACCTCAGCCGAATATTCACAGGCAAAAGGATGAGTACAAACCCTGCATAAAAGACCCCAAAAACAAATACAGAGAAGAAATTCAGCATCCCCCCGCCCCCCCACCTTCCAGTTCCCTGAAACTGCATACAGCAAAATATCAGGACTTCTATTTCCACAGCCATCTCCACAATAACTCCTTCCTTCCACAGCTCAGTCAGACAGCAACCTACAATATATTATTTTACACAGCTCTTAAGAAAGTAATGGTACTATTTTACTGCTGACATGAATCTCAATTTGCATTTGTGTCAGAAACACAAGAGACCATCTTGGGCTGGGATCAAACTAGCTGTGATGGAAATGAGTTCTCAGACCACACCTGCTGTCAGATCTTGTGTTGATGACAACAGCATACATGTAAAGTTTTAAGCACATTTTTTTATGAAAATTGAGATGCTATTGGGTTGACAAAATTAGTCTACAGACAGAAAAAAAAAACATATAAATGGGCCACAAATAAATTTAAAAAATCAATGTGCTGGGCCTCTACATGCCTCCTTTAATCCCGCCTTCGAACAGTTTCCTTTGGTTAAATGATTGCTTTAGAAATACTGACCATAGCGTAAGAATGTATAGAATACACTATTATGTAAAATTGCAATAAAAAAATTTTAAAAATTGTTGCCATCACATGCAGCCACAAGAGCATTGGTGCACCTCGGAATTGGCTCATAAAATCTCTGGAACTCCTACTGAGGGAAGAAACACCATTCTTCCTGAAGTTATTCCCTCTGGACTTTGGTGTTTCAGTGTTGGAGGTGAAGACACGTCAGTCCAAAATCTCCTGCAGACTTGGTGACTGTGATGACAATATTATGATTTATTGTATTCATACTCTACAAACCATTCAGTGGCTCCATAGTCTACTGTTTTACACATTTGCCTAACAAGTGAAAGATCACCAGGAGGACACCCAAATTCCTTGGAGGGGTTGTGTAAGGAAGGGAAAATTCTGCCAAATTAAATGTGTGGAGCTACCTGCTTTGGTGAGAGGCGGAAAGTAGCTTCTCTTTCATACAAACCATTAAGTAACCTATAGATGGGGTCATCCTGGAAGAGACTACTGCAATCTGGATAGGATGAAGCTGATCACTCAGGAAAAATTTTATTGATTTTACTTCAGTTCATTATTATTTATATCGTGCCAGTTCACAATAACAGTCATCTCAAGGTACTTGCCGTGACCCTACCTAGAGACAACCTAGAGACAAATGGATTAATAATAAATGAAAAGAACAAATGACCTCTATAGACGGCACCATCAGATACCCTGAATAGTGCCCTCTACTCATTACTCAAGGGTTATACCTACACACATCTTCACATTTGGCCTTCATTTTGGCCTCAACTACGACATACTTAAAACTGCCTATGTAGAAGCTGTTGCAACGGAAGGTATCTCAAGAACCACATTTTTTTATTATGACACACACACACACACACACAACCTTGCAAAGCAGAGAAAAAAAATAATGGCAGCCTTAATGTTGCAGAACTTAGAAATATCTTTCTGCTGCAGCTATTTAAGGCAGATCTGCTGGGTTTGACTGAAAAAGTGCGAGTTTGTGAGTTTGCCATTTTTATCTTGAGTAAATGATTTTTCATAAAGCAAGATCAAAGATGTAATATCTTTATTCACATTACAGGGTACTCTTTGATCTGCACATGGCATAGTTATTAAAACCTTGCTGCTGAATAGAGAGTCATGGATCAAAAAGGGCAGAAACACAGGCTGCTTCACCTTCATTAAAGTTTATTGTTATGTGTGGAGCAGGTCAGTGATCTAATTGTGACTAATTTCCTGTCAGCCCACCAATGAGCTGCTGGCACCAAGCCCAGGTATGGACAAACTTTTCTCAATATTTGACAAAAAATATTTCCTCATATTTTTTTCTGAAAATGAGAAATAATAAAAGTCTAATCTATTACACCAATCTTTTTTCTACTGTTCATTTTTTACTTTGACATGCTCTTCTGTAGATTGTGATGATTTCATTGCAACTGTACCTCTTGGTCATTAACAGTCTGTTCATTTACATGCAGTGAGTGTTCCAATCCTGTTTTCTCCAAGCCCTGTCTAATCAGCTACTTTGCATCATCTGTCTGAAGGAGACTGGCTCCATGCCCTCTCCCTGATGCTACCATACAGCAGATACGGCTGGGCTGGCACAGCTATCTTTACTTTGGCACAAGTCTCTGTCTGTGGAGTTTAAGGCTGCATCACATCTCTTTAGATCTCAAATTATAGGTCAAAAGAGGCAGTAAATCTGCACCACAGTAAATGTATTTTATAGCATAAACAGTTTGTTAATGTGGGTTTTATCATTATTATTGTTGCTGATATTGCCAGTAAGGGTAAAAGGTTAAAAATATTACAATTACTTAATTGTTTTGTGACAGACACAAGGCTTTGTTGTGAAAAATGTGGTAAATGTAGAAACAAAATTATTTGTAATGAACAACTCCTTGATTTCAGACAGAAATCGATAGCTGATGGCAGTAGATCTTGTCAGATGAGTGAATATTATAAGTGTGATGAGAAAAATATGATCAGATATTTAGGGGTCCATACTAACATCTTTCATTTCTTCAGAGAGCAGGGGAATAACAAGCAAAGTTCCAGCGCTGAAGTGCCCTAACCACTTGAGTGACCACTGCGTCATGCGTAGCTTGAACACTAATGGTGTATTAGTTATATCTATGGTATGCAGATTTTCAGTGTATATTTTAGTTTTTATTTATAAGACAAAAAGATTCGTACATTGGGGGCCTATCCTCATCCATAGTACACAAAGGTTTACAGACTATTTGAATGAGTATACAAACAATGTGAATCGTTTATGGCCTTCAGTTACCAGATCCGACTTGGACAACTACGGAAGACTTTGGACCAGCATGTTACACAGAGCTCTTCACCACTGTCATCAGAACTCCAATAAATAAATATCTTGTGGGGAAAAGGTGTTTAGTCCTGCAGTAGGATTTCAGAGACTTTTAAAGGTACACTGAAGCTGTTCTGGCTGCACCTTTTTGAATGCAAGCCCACATGATACTGTGGTTTGAAATGCCAACTTAACTATTCTATAAATTCTATTAGGACATTATCTGTAGAAACCTAAAGAATAGGAGCATATTTTTAATTGGCTGAACTGGAGAAACAGGTAAAAGACAGGGTAAAAAGAGAAGAGTTACACCAAAAATATGTAAAGTAGACACCCCCCCCAAAAAAAAAAGAGGAGTTGTACAGTCTGATGGCATGAGGGACAAAGGAGTTTTTCAGTCTGTTAGTCCTGCACTTGGGGGAAGCATGCTGTCACTGAACAGGCTCCTCGGGTGCTGATGACGGTCTGCAGATGGTGACTGGCATCATCCATAATGACTGGTAGCTTGTCCACAGTCCTCTTCTCTGCCACCATCACCACAGAGTCCAGTTTGTCCAGCCTTTGTCCTTCTTGGATATGCTTCGGTGTTGCTGATCTCTGCGTCAGGCTTGATGTCCTTCAGCCTGACATGCTGCGGTCTGTTAAAGAGGTAGCTGGAACTCTAGGTGACCAGGCAGGGGTCCACTCTCATCCTGCTCAGTTTGTCCTGAACCATAAGGTGTTGGACGGTGTTAAAGGCACTCAAGAAATCCAGAACGAGGATCCTCACTGTACCATTTCCCTTCTCTAGATGAAATTGTGTTTGGTGTGGCAGGTAGAGGATGGTGTCCTCCACATCAACACCTGCCCATGCAAACTACAGACAATCATGGGCATGTTTCATCTGGGGTCTGAGGAGGTTGAGGAAGAGCCACTCCAATGTCTTCATTAGATGTGAGGCTAGTGCCACTGGTTGGAAGTCATTCAGCTCACTAGGCCGGTCCTTCTTCAGAACTGGAACAATACAGGATGTCTTCCAGAGGGTGGGCACTCTCCCCACTTGCAGACTGAGGTTGAAGATGTGTTGAAGTAGTTCACCCAGTTCAGCAATGCAGGTCTTCATCAGTCAGGGACACACAATGCCTGGGCCCGCTGCTTTCCTGGGATGAAGCTTCCTCAGCTGACCCCTGACCTGGTCCACAGTAATGCTTGGAGAAGCCTGTGTTGCAGTGGTAGAGGAGGAGGAAGACAGGGGTGCTGTGATGTCTGGAGGGAGATGTTTTGAGGGATGAAGGAGAAACTGCTGCAGTGAGGGGGACGGTGGGGAAGACATGGGCTGATTGAACCAGTAAGTTTTTCAGTTCATTCACCCTCTCCACTGTCCCCCCACAGCTCTGGTCTTTTTGAGGGTTTTCCCAGACCTCCCTCATGTTCTCCTCCTTCAGCTTCTGCTCCACCTTTCTCTTGTAGCTGTACTTTGCTTCCCTCACACACTGATTCACCTCCTGCTGATATAGGATTTTTAAGAGCAAACTCAATATTTGTAGATTTAAAAATCTGATATATCAGCTATTTGTTTTTTCTCATACACTTGAAATCATAAACAAATTTCCTTAATATTTTTATGTGTAGTTATTGATTTACTCATTTAGAGCCCCATTAAACCCACTGTGTTGTTCTCTTCATGTACTACTACTACTACTCGTTCATGAAGAACCTTAAAACAGAAAAAAAAAATTGCTCATAGTGATTTGAAAAATCACAGCACCAGACTAAATTGGGGGAAAAAATCTTTATGAGCAGAAGAAGCAATGTGTATTTGGATCCTCTTCTATCTCTGCCTCTCTCTTGCTTTGGGTCATGATTGTCTGTGAGTAAGGAGATTAAGATAGCATGCGTCAATCCAGGATTTAGAGACAGAGAGACAAATGCAAACTCCTCACAGACAGCCAACACTGCTGCTTGGACTGAATGTGCTCAAGCTCCCTGACACTTATCAGATAGCAATACAATAGATGCATTAATTTTATCTATAGCACCGAATTCCTGGCTTGCCGGGGTCCTGTAATAGATACATTTCATCTATAGTTCATAGAAATCTCTCTGCTCTTCTGCTCTGCTCATGGTTATGATGCAACGTGATTAGAATTGGTATGTGGAGGGGTGTGCGCGTGTGTGGGGATTATAAAATATCATTTTGCCAGCCATTACTGTTCTGATCATTTCTCACTTAGTTACTGCACAATTATGGAACCACCACTATCACTGGAACTGTCTGTCACTCTATGAGCACAGAAACCTGCCATCTCAAATGCAAAATAAGATAAATATAGAGCCAGACCCCCCACAACCCTGAACAGAATAAGCGGAAGAGAATGGATGAATGGATGGATGGATGGATAGTCATTTGCACAAAAAAAGAAGAAGAAAGATGCAACAATATAATTGCAAACTTGGTTCTTCTGGAACCTTCCAGACAGCTCCACATCTTATTACCCCACTTCCTGCCTGGAAGCAGAGCAGGTATCTGCATGTAATGCCCCTGTAACAACTACTAAGAGGCTTTTCCTATTCTAAGTAACATGCAGTGGGCCAGCACTAACTAGCATTGCAATCCAAGAGAGTAGGCCATCCAGTGTCTTCCTGTGATGTTATTACATGTTCATCACAAAGCAAAATATCAAATAATGCACACTATCCAGAGACCTCTGTTAAACCAAGACAGATATTTCCAAACGTTTACTCCTGTTCTAAAGGAGTTCACAATTCCTTAAGCATATTTAATATTTTTTTGGCCACTACAGCTAGCACGTTATCAAACCATGCAAATGTACTCACTTTCCTATAGCTGTTTTGGTTTTCCATCAACTACTGTCTCTTACTCTCTCTGCCTACATGTCCAGGGGCTTTTCTCTAATTTATTTTTAGCAGCACAGTGTAGTTCTTAGAACTCTTTCCAGTAAAAACTATGAAAATTAACAAAAATAGCTAAGATGGAAGTGTGGGTATACACTAAAACGATGAGCTTAAAGATAAATTTAAAGAAAATGTTTTGTGCTTCTTCTGGACATGGTTTTCATTTCCAAGTCCTGATTCATTCGTTCAAGCACTTGGTGAGCAGTAAAGCCTCAATGTGTGGACTGCGTAACATGTGCAAGAGACACAAGACTATGCTGGTGATGCTGTTGTCAACTGCTGCTACACCTGAAGTGAAAATCAAGCCAAATAGGTAAAGTACATAGTTCGGAGCCACAAAGTTCACTGCGAGTGCAAGAGTCATAAGTGAGAGGAAAAAGCTAAAGAAGAGATTTGATCCAACAGACTATTGGTTATGCAACCCTCTCTGAAGTCTGTTTTTCAGTGGGACATATGACATGATAGAAGCATGCGGATATGCATCTCTATCCGCCCTGCGCGCTGACTGTTACATAGTGAGTGCAATGATGTGGAAAGGCCTCACACAAGGATTAACGCCCAGTGCAACAGATGGCGTATTTTCCATCTCTTCCTGTTCAGCACACGCACGCGCGCACAGATAAACACGAACAACACCGGAATATTTGAAATTTACCTTCTTTTTGGGCGGCATAGCAGTTAAAGGTGTGCAGTAGCGCTATTCCACGGTTGTAACGACCAGTTCAAATTACCATTCCCCTGGCTCCAGTAAATCAGATACGGACAAGCGTGCCATGAGAGTGGGTATCCCTCCACTCAGGTGGATAACTCCGAAGATACTTTCCTGTGCAACAGAAACGCTTGTTGCCCGAGCGCCAGTTTGTGCGTAAGGGTGAAATTTCGTCCAAGGACCGCGACGCGCAGGACACCACTGGAGACTGTAAGAGTTTGCGTGAAGGGTTTCACTTAAGTCGCTGTTGTGTGTTCAGTGTAGTTACCCCTTCCCGAGTCCTGTGGGTATTAAAGGCTTATTTCTCCGTGCGGCATCTGTTGCGCGGCACACCGCTCACTCTGACCTCAAGCACCAAGCACACCAGGAAAGTCTCCAACCCACCCGCGCTTTCTATGACTCCTAAATAACGCAAAGTGAGGAACGTCTCACTTTTTACTGAAGACCGGAATCCGTCCTCTGCGCGTGCTGTGCCTGATTAGTGTGTGCGTGTGCGCATCCAAACAAATTCCCAGGGTTTGAATGCAAAAAAAAAAAAAAATTGGAGTATTACAATCACCCAGCTCCAAAATAGAAAAATGGAAATTAAAAAGCAAGTAGAACATAATTCCACTGTGTGCCCGATTTACAGCATGGAATGACAGACAAACACAGTCATCATCATCATCAAGAGAGTGCAATCATGGGACTCTTTCATCACATTGGTTCAGTGTCATGTCACTTCTGTGCCAAGTATCAGCCACACAGAGAGGGTGGATCTCTTGATTTGTCGATTTTATTTAAGTGAACACCACCACACCACCTTTGTACTTATACACTCTCTAAAACAAGTATTCTAAATATAATTTCCAACTTTACAATAGCTATCCAAATATCCAGGGAAAGCTTAGGAACAAGAGGGACAAAGATGGGAGTGTTACATAAAACTGAAAATAAAGGAAAAAAATGCAGACCTGCAGTCAGCTGAGCCAGATTGTGACCCTGTGGAGGGGTGACACTGACTCCTGGGTCAGATGTACATCTGGGCTCTACATTCACATTAAAACCACACACACTGCTCTTGTCCTTAGCAATATCTATACTGCTGATCAGACATCTCCATCAGAGGTCAGACAACTGCAGTCACCTGAACTCTGACTGAGAATCAGTTCACATGACAGGTCAACATTTACCCCATAACCTGTGACTGAAACAGAGTTCGGCCTTTACTGGATTACTGATCTGTGACACCTCAAATCTCCTCCAGCAAGAACAGGCTCACTTTCAAGTTGTTACTTTAGGCAGTTAACCATTCCTGCTGAAACTCATGAAACGGTGAAGTTAAAAACCAGCTGGACCCTTTTTACATTTCTTTACAGCAGCTTGCTTTTTATTCAGTCATCACTTTGAAATTTCTTCCTGTGATGAAATCTATTCCTGAAATGTATAATTAAACCAATGAACAATTTTGCACAAAGATTGTTTCACTTTGCAAGATGCTAATTAATAATTAATTAATAATGCTACCTGTTGAGAAACAGTTTCAGTAAGGTCAGTAGCTCTGATTTACATTTAACCAATATGAATGATTTAGTTTCAGCACCCAGACATTTTTTGCTTCATTCACACCACACCCGAACTGAGATTAATTTTTATTCTGGCCTGCTGGTTTTGCCTCATTATACTGTAGGACTAGACCATTTTGGTCACCTTGGTTACCATATTTAATAAAAAATATATTGGGGTACCCCCCCACCACCACCAGGTATCCCTTGTCTCAGCTTTTTAAAAACAAACATCAAGAGCACTGGCTGCAACCTAAGGGACACTGCAAACTCATACATTAGCAGTTTGTCAATTACATGGTATTGTACTGTGCAAAACTCTTGAGCCACCCCTCATTAGTTTATATTTTTGCTTCCAATGGGCCAGACTTTCTTGTCATTTTAAAGTGGTTTTGAGCAATAGTTCTCCAGACTCCTCCAGTCTTTCAAAATTTTGTTTGGACAATAGTTTGACCTGATAGATGCATCTAACGCTTCAATTGATCCATCTACTCTTTACTGAAGACTCATCAGAAATGGTCTCAAAGGAAGGGTGGTTGTCAAGATGGTCTTCTTGGGCTGAGGGATGCCAAATTACACAAGAACTGTACTGAAAATCAGAGGTCAACAGGTCTTATGGAGTAATCAATCCAAATTTGAAACATTTGGTTCAAGTCATCATTGGTATGTATGGAGGAGGTCAGGAGAGGTACAACAGTGAGTGTCTACAGTAGTTCTGTTGTGGTTTGTGGTGTCAGGGATCTTCTTAAAACTGATGGAATTATGAAAACAGAAAAATATAATCAGATATTTCATCCACCATGCAATACCATTCGGAAAGCATCTGATTGGCAATAGCTTCATTTTTCAGCATGGTAATGATCCCAAACACAGTGCCAGTGCAGTAAAAGCGCACACGCGTACATACACACACACACACACACACACACTCACACACACACACACACACACCAGAGCCCAGGCACCAACATTATTGAAGCACTGTGGGATCATCTTGACAGAGAATGGAACAAAAAGCAGCCAGGATCCAGATTTGAATGTCCTTCAAGAAGCCTGAAGACTACTTAAAAAAATTAGAAGAAGGTTTGCGTAAGTGAGGTTAGGCTATGCTGAAGAATAAAGGTGGTCATACCAATTATTGATTTTCAAATTAGAATTTTAAAAACTTTGTTTTTCCATGTATATTTGCACATTTCAATTCAATTCAGTTCAATTCAGTTTTATTTATATAGCGCCAAATCACAACAGTCACCTCAAGGCGCTTTTTATTGTGGGTAAAGACCCTACAATAACACAATAAATCACTGCACCTATTTCCCATTTTCCTTGCAATAAATGCATATAAAGGGGTGGCTCAGGACTTTTGCACAGTACTGTAACTCTACCACAAACCCTGCTTTCTTTCTGCACCTTAATTATACCATAATTTATGAAATGAACATTATGTTATATTCAGTAAGAGCTGAAAATAACAACGTAATCCCTATTTGCAGACTTCTTTCACTCAAAAAATTTCTTTTCTATATTTATGAATGAAGTCCTTAATTTGTTAGTGTTAAAAATGTGCTACTTTTGACAGAAATATAAAGACACATCTACATAAAGCACACGGCTTTCATCTTCTTACTTCTTCCCATCCACTCCCCAACACATGTGTCTATGTGCACATGTGCACTCACACATACATAAACATCTGTCCATAAGCTTCTTATAACGTGTGTGTGTGTGTGTGTGTGTGTGTGTGTGTGTGTGTGTGTGTGTGTGTGTGCGTGTGTGTGTGTGTGTGTGTGTGTGTGTGTGTGCATTCTGTCAAGCTGGGGCTGGTAGTGCAGGGCTACTGGGCCAGAGATGGATGGCAAAAGCTCCAGACTCAACCTCCCACTCTGCCCTCCACTATAACCTCACACCAGAAACCACACATCTGCCCAAAAATGTATTTTTGGTAACAAGTGACCACAACTAAAATGTTTAATGATTAACACTGGAGTGCTGGCAAACACAAGTTAGCCCCCAGTGAACTTTACACTTATTGATTTCAGCCTAATCATTGTCTTTTTTTCTGACTTTTTCTCAGCTGATGCTCTGACAGTTTGCAGTCGGTGCAGAGCAGAGATGGCTTTTTTCACCACACAGCGATTGGACAAATCAAAGCAGATGTGCACAACAGCCATCTATGACAGTGGGCTTGTGTCTTTTGAATACACAAGTGATCTGCTGTCTACCAAAACTTGTACTGTATGTGTAGCATTCCTGAGAAAATGCAACCATAGACAACAAATTTCAAAGCAGATAAGCCTGACAGAAATGAGGAGCATTCAAATTGAGCTGAAATAATCCGCCTCCCTCATCAACCTACCGGAAAGGCAGTACTCACCCAGGACACATTTTTGTTCTTGGGCAGTTTTGACATGGCTTCCAGGTGAAAAGGCCAAGCACCCGGCTCTTGATAAGCTTAAGCATCCAGAAAGGCAAAGATCTCAGTCCTCCTTTAGCTGCAATAGTCCGCTTGGAGATAGAAACAGGTTTTCCATTTGACATCCTCTACTGTTTCCCCCTGTGCCAACAACCCCACCAGATTTACATCTGCCTGGAGCGTTGCCCTCCAATCACACCCGGCTGAACATGCTCCAGAACTCAGTCAAGAAGGAGGAGGAGGCGTGGGAGTGAGACAGAAACAAAGATAGGATGACTCCAAAAGTGCCTGTCAGAGGCAGAAATAGAATATGGAGAAAGTTCTTTCACTCATCCACCTGAGTCCTCCTGTTTGTTCTCTTTATCAGTGGCTGTCTGTGTTCTTCAGATTTACAAGCCATGTATATGAAACAGACGAGGGGCATCAGCCCCTCTTCACTGATTCTGGAAGTTGTGGGCCAATCCCACCCATCTAAAATTTGGGAAAGACGAGATTGACAAGGGAATGAGAGGGAGAAGGCTGTGAGTGTTTTAAGATGGAGGAAGAGTAAGATAGGAAGGAGGAGACCATGAAGTGGAGGAGGCAGCACAAACAGCTGGAGAGGCCATGGCAGGCAAGACACAGATGTGAGGGCTGGTTACTGATCTCTAGTGTGAGATTAAAAACGAAACGTTAAATGGTTGGTGTGAAATATGTCCTTTTTCTTCATAACCTGCCCAAGCAGGCTGCAGTGAGGGCATTAAAAAGAAGCCAAGTTCGTGCAGAGTCTTAAGGCGTTAAACTGAAAACTCCACTGCTCACACTACACTGAACACTTAATGCACAGAGAGGACTACAGGCAGGGTACACTAATGCTCACTGTCAGGTCATTAACCTGCTGACTGCTGCTTGTTTTGAGACTCTGCAGTTCATTTGCTCTGCTGTACTGAATTATGTATTGTGTGAATAATCTGGTTACATTTTCTCAATACACACATCACAATATGATCCATGGCACAGATTAAGCTCAGTAAACTGCAGTAAAGATAACACATGTGCAGGTGAGCTCTCAATTCAATTCAATTCAATTCAATTCCATTCCATTCCATTCAATTCAATTCAATTCAGTTGAGTTCAATTCAATTCAATTTTATTTATATAGCGCCAAATCACAACAAACACTCGCCTCAAGGCGTTACAGTCACCTCAACTCCAGTTAAATAAGAGTCAGCAAATCCATAGTTTAATGAAAGCAGTTCTGATTTTAAACATTTATTTATCTGCACCCTGAAATTGAGAAAATGTAAGCATGTCCCAAACTGATTCACAGGATTATTAGTAGTATCAACAATTTTGATTATTAATTATCAGTGATATGCAACCTCCACTTGTGTTTGCTTCTTCTTTCCTTCTTTCTCCTCTTCTGTTTCCCTCTGTCCTCCCTTACTCATCTACACTGCCTCTCTCAGCTCCATTGGATGGTGCTGAAAAAGGGCCTCTAGCAAACTCAGACACCTCCTTCTTTATTTTCTTCCCATTTAGAATGGAGGTCCTGGTATTTTTGTGGCTTATTTGTTAGGTTAGCTAGCCCAGACTTCTTTCACCTTTGTGTTTCTTTTTTTTCAGACTTCCAGATCTTTTGTTTATCTTCATTTTTGTTTAAATAAAAGAACTCTTGCTGGTAAAATGAAACAGAGTTTGAACTCTTCTTTGTGTGTTGCAGTCACTGAGATAAGTTTGAGCCATTGTTTTTCCTGGCTGTAGCTGTAATAATCATCTAAAAATTGCTCATGGAATGCTACCAAAAAAACAACAACAAAAAACCCACTCACACTCCATTACAACTTCATCCATGTAATGCTGTAGCTGCAGCAGCCCAGGACCTCTAATCTAGAACAAAACCTGCTCTGGAGCAGGTTAGGTTGCAGCATAAGTTACTGAGATGATATAGTCTAGTAAGAAGTAAACCACCTTAATACTGTAGTACAGAAAACCCAAGGTTTACTCTGAAATCCTGCTTCATAGTACAGGCCTCTGCTAAGGACACCACATAACTGTTCCAATATTAGCCTCTTGTGTAAGGCTCTGTATGTAACACACTCTTTAAACTGATCGGTTCAGAATCATTCAAAATTAACAAGTGATGAGGAATAAATGCGCATACACAGCTTTCAGGTTTTCGCCGCTAGCGGGGAAGAAACACTGCCTCTCCGAGCACTGAGACGGAAAAAGTAAATCCTCCGCTCCTTACTCAAACAAGAAGTAGTTTCTCTCAGAGGATGTTTCCTCCACGCACGGTTTTTATTACAGAACGTTCAAAGTAAGGATCATATGATGTCTCAGCAATGACCCCACACTAAATGCAGTTAAAAGCAGGTAATAAACATTTAGGATACACTCACATGGCTGCACACAAAGATATCACTTTTACAACCAGTTCCTTCCTGGCTCTTTCCCTTCTGGTGATCTGGTTGATGAAAGAAACTCAGAAGGCTTTTATGTGTGCTCTGTGAGAACTCAAACAATGAAGTATCACCCTCAGTGCCCTTCTTGAAGAAGGGACACTGAATCTCCTTATGTGAATGAGGAGAAACAACAGTATATAAAACAAAATAAAACATATACAAAGATATGATAAACTACAGAAAACATTAATATACCTAACAAAACAAACAAGCAAAAAAATAAAGGCATCAAGAATAATTTCATAAGTTATTACCAAAAAATCATAGTGCATTGATTTGACAATATAACCTTTAAATAATTAATTTAATGTAGACCTCCTTTAGTCAACAGTACCTCTATGAAAAAAACAAATAAATAAATAAAAGTAGCTGAGCAACCCTGAAGGGTTTTTTTTTGGCCTGCAGATATACTCCTGTATGAATCACAATCCCATCGCCTCCAGTGAAGTAGGATATAGCAGGATGAGTGAAGAAGTAAGTCAATACCAACCACGGCTTGCAGCATGTTCACCAAATCCAAAAGGTTCTGACTGAACCTTATAATCAATGTCCACCCTAGCACAGCATAGATCTGTGGCCTTTAAAGAGTCACTTCTGTAATATAAAAAAAAATCAAGACCGCTTGTTTAATGTTGTATCCTGTGCACGAAATAAACAAAAAGGTAAAAATTTATTTAAAAATATCCTAGAAATGCTGTGGGATTAAGACAGTGGAAACATCCTGATCTGAAACAAAATCTTGGCATGTGTGAGAGGAAGCGTATTTACGCGTTTATGGTGATCAGTTTTGATGACATGTAAAACTGTGTGTGCCTGTAAAATCAAATAAAAAGAGAAAGTTCTCTGCCACTGATAGTAAATATCTTACTCAGTGACTGACTTTATCTCTTCAAACCTCTCAGGTAAAGTGAGGAAAAGTGAACCCTGATCAAGTTCAGGTTTAGAGCGGGAGAATACAGGCAGAGAGACACAGCTGTTGCACCTATCATTGAAAGCTTTGAATCTCCTGCCAAAGCTTGTTTTATGTTCCCTTTTTATCAAAACCCACGAGTCACTTCAAATGCTCCCAAAGTAAAAATTACTCTAACATGTATTGATTTTTCCTGTATTCAAAGCAATGTACAAATATAGCCAAAGTCAATGAGAAGTACCACAGCCCTCAGTTTAAATTTCACCAATGTAATCATGAGTGATAAAAATGCCACTTAGCTTGAAACAAGGCCTAATGGAATTAGCATTGATGTCCACTGTATTTTTTTATTTTTATTCACTTCACGGTGTAGCATTTGTTAATGTTGTTTTTTGGGTAAATGACACTGAAACCCATTTGGTTTGTTACAACATCCAAACAACAAAATATGCTCACATTGTACTGACATTCGGAAAAAGTAACATTCACTTACCACAGTATTACACAAATTCATTAAACTCCAGAGATATCAGTCAGTCCAGTTAGAAAGTGTAAATTGTTGTGACTCCATTTCACCTGCTTTGGTGCAAATATAAGTGAATGGGGCGCCAGTGGTGGACCTGTCACTTCTGGTGCTCTCTGGCATCACTTGAGCTGCACTGTGCTGGGCTGTGAGCACAAGTCCCATCCCATTAAATGATGTCAGGTTCTCATGCCACCCACATAGAGTCTGTTTCTAACAGTTTGGCCAGAAAAACGCACACGAGTAGCCTGCTAGAAACCATTCTGTAAGGGTCTAGCAGTGCTCCTCCTGTTCCTCCTTGCACAAAGGAACAGATATCGGTCCTGCCGTTGGGTTAATGCCCTTTTACAGCCCTGTCCTTGTGTAAATGCCAGCCTTGAGACTGTGCTGGGGGACGCAGCATACCTACTTGTGGACCCATGTATGGATGTGCCATCCTGGAGGAGCTGGACAACCTGTGCAACCTGAATGGGCTACAGCTACCATCTCATGCTGCTACTATTAGTAACAAGGACACTAGCAAAACACAAAACTAGAGGAAAATCAGTGAGGAGGGATAAGGAGAGAGCAATGGTCTGTGGCCACCCTCTGCAAAATTATTCCCTTTTGGCGGGGTGGGGGGTTTACCTTGTTGTTGCTTCTTCAGTGCACCTGTTGACATGTTCATTTGCACCAAAGCAGGTGAAATAAATACACAGTAGTACATGCTTCCTAACTGGACTCATTGATATTTCTGGAGTTTAACTGACTTTGTGTTATACTGATGATTGACTCTTCCCTTCTCTTTTTCTTTTTTGAGCAGTGTGTATTTATAAAAAGATGTTTTGAATATATTTAATCTTTCAAATTAATGTATTTTTTTTTCTAATTAACAACTTTAAGTGGAGAGAAGTATAAGGAATATAAGTTTACATACTTTTTGAACAAAATATTCCTGAAACTTCTTTTCTATTTTCAAGGTTTTATCTCCATGTGTTTTTTGCCCTTCACCTGTTGGCTAAGCTGTCTATCAGCATTTAAATGGAAGCCAATAAGGAGAAAATTTCTTGATATCTAAAGATGTCCAAAAGCTCCTTCTCTGAGCCAAGTGACCACTTAAACTAATCCTGCTTTGTTCTATGCCAGCAAAAGCCCCACCTGTAGGAACATAGCAAAAATAAGCATTTAAAATTGCCAAATGATTCCATTTCCTTTTAAAATTTATTTGAAACCAAGACAGAAAGAAAAATGAAAGAAAAAAATGAGGAGAGACAAGTGTTAATTTTTTTGGACACAAGTGAACGTGAACATGATTATAAAACTGAAAATGGTGTGTAATTTACTGTGACTAAAATGAAATTAATTACTAATAAAAAAATTAAGGTAACAATTTGCACAGGCATTTCTGGGTAGAATGGAAATTAACAAAATAGGATGGCTTCAATTTAAATAAATTGATCACTTATTATATTATTTAAAAAAAAAACCTTTCCTCTAATTAATCTTTTAGGGGACCATGTAAATCATGTTGGTTGCAGTAAAGTTACTAAGTTAGTCTAACTATAAAATTCTCATGGAATTTGCTCAGCAGAGGTAGAGTTGGAATTAAGCAAGGCCCTCCCTGACACATGGATTTGTGGATGACAGCAGATACACAATGCTCATTAGCCCAGAGAGCTCAGTCCACTTCATTTGTTCCAATACACTTTTGCTGATGGGTTAAACCATAGTACAATTTCCCAGTTCACAATCCATTTTCCAGTTCGCAATCCATCTTAAATGAGCTGCAGTGTTTCTGAAACTTGATTGTATGCTTTTTAAATTTTGAATTTTTGTGTTCATAGGGGTCGTGTGCAATATTTGTTGGGTGGCAGTCAAAGGCAGAGGCCCTGGGGGACCAATCCCCAGCTATCGAAGCTGGCTATCAAGACATGGAATGTCACCTCTCTGGTGGGGAAGGAGCCTGAGCTAGTGCGTGAGGTTGAGAGATACCGGCTAGATATAGTCGGGCTCACCTCAACACATGGCCTGGGCTCTGCAACCAGTCTCCTGGAGAGAAGCTGGACTGGGTGGGGTGCTCGAGGGTGCTCCATCTAGTGACTCCATTGTCCTACTGGGAGACTTCAGTGTGCACGAGAGACCTGGAGGGGCATGATTAGGAAGTATGGCATGCCTGATCTAAACAAGAGTGGTGTTTTGTTATTGGAATCTGTGTAAACCATGGTTTGTCCATAACAAACACCAGGCAGAGGCCCCAGTCCACGAGCTCTTCAACTCCCACCTTCGGTAGAACTTCGACAGCATTCTGAGGGTGGCTGAGGACATTGAATCTGAATGAACCATTTTCTGCACCTCCATTCTTGAGGCTGCTGCTCAGAGCTGTGGCCAGTGGAGGTGAAGGGAGCCATCAAGCTGAAGAAGGAGTCCTATCGGGCTTGGTTAGCCTGTGGGCATCCGGAGGTAGCTGACAGGTACTGACAGGCAAAGCAAAACACAGTGGCCAAAGCAAAAACTTGGGTGTGGGAGGAGTTTGCTGAGGCCATGGAAAAAGACTTTTGGCCTTGAAGCAATTCTGGCAAACCGTCAGGCGACTCAGGAGAGAAAAGCAGTGCTCATGGTCTATAGTGCAGGTAGGGTGCTGCTGACATCAACCGAGGCTATGGTCAGGCAGTGGAAGGAATACTTTGAGGACCTCCCATTGAGATGCCTTCTGTAGTGGAAGCAGAGCCTGGGGAAGAGGGTGATGACTTGCCCAACACTGATGGTGAGTTCACTGAGGTGGTTAAACAACTCCTTGGTGGCAGGACCCCTGGGGTGGACGAGATTCACCCTGAGTTCCTGAAGGCTCTGGATGCTGTAGGGCTGTCTTGGTTAACACGCCTCTGCAACATCATGTGGAAATCTAGGGCAGTGCCACTGGACTGGCAGATTGGGGTGGTGGTCCCCATCTTTAAGAAGTAGGACCACATGGTGTGCTCCAGCTATCGGGGGATAACACTCAGCTTCCCCGGTAAGGTCTACACACTCTTAACCCGAATTAGTTGAGTTTACTAGAAAATCGCGTGGAAACCCGTTGCCATAAACCATTCTAGTTTATACACAAAGATGAAACTAAACATGTTTACTAGTCTTTACTAAAATTGATTAGCTCATATAAATTTCTTCTTATTTATGTTATCAATTTTAGTAAAGACTACTAAACATGTTTCATACATTGTACTAAGGTTCTAAGTTAACACAACTAAACATGTTGTATAAAATTACTATTTTAAGCTAAACTTACATGTAAAACAAATAAGCAATTTAACATTTAAAGCTATTTATATTTTGTTGAATGGACTAGTTCTTATATAGTGCTTTTCTACTCTGACTGAGTACTCATACAACACATTTACCCATTCATACAAGCACTTCCATGTAACTACGTAACATTCACACACCAACACTTGCGTCAGAGAGCAACTTGGAGTTCAGTATCTTGCCCAAGGATACTTTCACATCTTGCCCAAGGATACTGGCAGGAATTGAACTGCCAACCTTCCAATTGGTGGGTGACCTCCTCTACCTCCTGAGCTACAGCCACCCCAAGCTGTGTTGTTGTTAATATAAGTAATAACATTTCCTCTGTATTTTTTAAATTACCCTTTTGACAAGTGGCTGGACACTGATGTCTCTTATAACATTGTAAACTGAACGTTACAAACTTTCTTAAGAAATAAAAGTTGCGGCAGAGCTGTTGCATTGAACTGCATTAGATAATGCAGATTACCAGTCCGGAGTCATTGAACTTGCCGGAGTGCATGTTGCAGCAGGACTGAGTTTAAATATGCTCCGCCCCTTCACTTCAAAAACATAATATCTTTAGTAATCTCTGCTTAACAAGTTCATTACACTCTATATTTTAGTAGAAATGTACAGTTAACTAATTTGATTTAGTAATGGGACAACATTTTTACCAAACATAAAAGAATAAGTAATGATTACTAAAAAGTTTAATTATAATTAATATCTGGGTTAAGGGTATACAAAGGTACTGGAAAGGATGGTCTGTCCACTAGTTGAACCTCGGATTCAATGTGGTTTTCATCCTGGTTGCAGAACACTGGACTAATTCTTTATCCTCTCGAGGATATTCGAGGACATTTGCTCGTCAAGTCTACTTGCATTTTGTGGACTTGGCTTCCAACTTGTGGCCTCAATATCTCATCTCTGCTCTTTGCAGATGATACAGTCCTGTTAGTTTCATGAGGTGGTGGCTTCCACCTCTCAGCAGAACGGTTTGCAGCCGAGTGTGAAGTGGCTGGCATGAGAATTAGCACCTCCTAGTCTGAAGCCATGGTCCTCAGCCAGAAAAGAGTGAAGTGCCCACTCTGGCTCAGGGACAGGTTGCTGCCCCAAGTGTAGGACTTTAAGTATCTTGGGGTCTTGCTCACAAGTGACCGCAAAGCTGTCGATTTACTGTTCAGTCTACGTCCTTACCCTCACCTATGGTCACAAGCTTTGGGTAGTGAACAAGATTGCAGAAACAAGTGGCAGAAATGAGCTTCCTCCGAATGGTGGCTGACCACTTCCTTGGAGATAGGGTGAGAAGTGCAGTCCTTCTGGTGGGGCTTAGAATAGAGCCGCTGCTCTTCCACATCAAAAAGAACCAGGTGAGGTGGTTCCAGCATTTGACTAGAATGCCTCCTGGGCGCATCTTGGGTGAGGTGTTCTGGGCACGTCCATGGCCCCAGGCAGACCCAGGACACGCTGGAGAAATGATATCTCTCGGCTAGCCTAGGAATGCCTCGGTGTCCCCCACGGATAAGCTGGAGGAGGTGGCTGTGCAGAGAGAGGTCTGGGCTCCTCTGCTTAGGCTGCTGCCACTGCAACCCAGCCCTGGATGAGCGGAAGAAAACAGCTGGATGGATTTTTTTGTTTCATCTTGCATTTGTGAGCTGTTCCACAAAGCACTTTCATTGCATCACAGAACTTTTCAGCCATGGTTGCTCTTGCTTGAACTATATATTTTTTAATTGTCGCCATCATCAATTTAAATTACCATATACATATATTTCAAAAAACAACACATTTTCTTTGTTTCAGCACCTCATATTCTGTCTTTGCACTATTTTTGTTTAAATAAAGCATTGCATTGAGTTGATGACCATTCTTGATATATAAAATCTCTGGGTCAGAATGTGTATTGTCTGTTAAATTAGAAATGTCACCTAAAAAAGTGCCTTTCACACACACACACACACGCACACACACACACACACACACACACACACACACACACACACACACACACACACACACACACACACACACACACGCACGCACACACACACACACATCAATGAAACTACACTGAATGTGGGTACTAGGTTCCACTTCTTGATGTGTCACTGCTTTTAGCCATCCATGCTTTTGATTCTATAAGCTCCTTTCCTGGCTCATTGCTGAGGTGGGCACACATTACATGCAGCAGTACAGTACGTGGTAATCTGTGAGGCTCTGCTCTGACAGCCTATTGAGTGCTGAGGGCTGACAGTAAGCCCATTTCATGTAGGAATGTGGTTAGGATGCTCTGCAGTCAGCGCCATCGCACAATGCACAACTCTCGCTCCGTCAGCTACAACACAACTAGATAGAGGATACACAGAGACTGTAAGGAAGGAGAGAGAAGGGTGCAAGGAAGTAAAGAGAGAGTTAGAGGACTGACAAAAGCAAAAGAAAGAAAAACAGGTGGATGACAGAACTGTGGAGGAAGGCGACTGTTCTCCTTGCTCATCTCTGTCATTGAGAGGACAGTAAGCTTGATTTGTAATGAGATAACAGCACCTCTCTTTCCTCCTCCACTTCTTTTCTCCTTCAGAAGCCTCAACCAGGACATATGATGCAAGGAAAACAGCAACTTTCATGTTTAAAATTTGCTTATTTTTGGTATGCATAAAAACATTTTTCACACATTGTTCACTTCACTTGCTTGGTGACCAAACTGTTGCCTCTAGGTGGGAAAAAAGAAAACAATTCATCACCTGATTTTGCATCTTTTGGCACTGTTTTAATAAGTACTTAGCAGCAAATAACAGGTTGCAATAGTCACACTTGCAGCTCCTCATAGGCTGTTATTTTAGCATGTTTGCATGTTGTAGATGAATGACCCTGGATATAAACGTGAATGCATCCTCAGCATTTTTGTAAAATTATACACTGGCTTGTGTGTTTGCAGACACAGAATTATCTGTTGATGGCAATGTACAGTTTATATCCACATGCCCTGCCACAAAACAACTCCAGCGTTACTATGAGGTCAAATGGGATGGATGCTTTAAGTGATGCTATAATGGTCACTTACATAGGTGGACTGCACTCTCCGCCAGTGTCCCAGCCCACAGCAATACATCAAGACATCTAGTTGGGGGGAGAAGAGGGCACAGGCTGATAAAGCCTCTGGGATGGGTCGTTTCAGGACAGGCTCTTCATGACACAGGTGATCCACCTGATTGCAAGCTCATCAGGGAGGTTTTTGGATCCTGCAAAAGAAAAAGAATCCAGTCTTCTGCGTCCACAGGTTGTCGCAGGAGAGCGTCGCCTGGGAGTTTAGTGGCTGACTCCTTTCATAAGTTTAGTCCTCAGATAAGTCCAGGTGATCCTGATGGCAGACGTCTCAAAGCATTTTCAAAGTCATGCGCTTTGCGGAGAGCAAGAATCCAATCTATCATGAATCCTACAACTGTCCTGAAGACTCAGTCTGATGTGCAGTGCGTGTGAGGTTTCTATGTGTGCTTGTGTTAATGTGCACGCGTGCACTCACCTCATCTTAAGAAGGATCGGTGGTTCTTTTCCCATTTTGTGTGTATTTACCCTCCCCATACCAAACCTCATCCCTCTCAGCTCACCCTGTCAAAAAAACCTCTTGTTCAGCCTCCCACCAGCTTAAGCCCTCCGGATGGTCTTGCTATAGAAACTAAATGTCATTTTCTTCTTTGTCCCTCAGTGCTTTATAGCCTCACAGAATTGTCCAACAAGAACACTTGCATCACTCCACAGCCATCCTTTCTTGTTTTCCTGTCTATCCCTCAATGTACGCCCACCCTGGGAGTCCAGATTCAGAGATTTTCAGCTTCAGCGTGATTCCTCTTTTCTCCCTCCTCAAAAATGCCAGCTCTATAGCTCCTCCTTCAGTATCTCTCCCTCTCACTGCACACGCTGCTTCCCTCTCTCGAGGGTCGTCTCTTATCAGGGGCGTTCCTGCTTACCTGAGTCACTCTTTGCACTCCTGTTGTGGTTGTGCATGCACGTGTGTGTGTGTGTGTGTGTGTGGAGGCTGCAGTTGAAGCTCACCGCTCTCCCTCTCTCTGTTGCCATGCTAGAGCAGGTAACATTCGGCTAGCGCAGGAGACACACAGGCTGAATTCAAATGCGCTTCCAGCCTCTCAGATTTACAAAGCCTCACCCCTCCTTAAACAGCACCCACAACTTTCCTCCTCCCCTGCCATCTCTCTGTCTGTCCTCTGGTTTTTCTTCCCTCTATCTCATTATCCTCTTCTCTTTCCACAGTCTTCTCTTTTCCTCCCTCTCTCTTTGCCATTTCTTCCTTTTGTGTCATTTTCCCTCTGATGTTGTGCTCGGTTGTGGGTCTTTCTTGTTACCTTTCGAGTAAGCTTAAGGGATTAATCTGCTTCTGTCCGTGACAAAAAAAGAAGACTGTATCCTCTCCAATTAAGTTTAAAAACCTCTGGAAACAGGAGAAGAAAATCTACATCCACCCATATTATTTCCACCCATTTCTTTTAGAAACTATCTTTTGACCATGATCTCTTTTTAGACAAGAGTCAACAGCTGCTCAAATGACATCAGCATGTAAAAAGATCCTGGGTGGCCAGTAAGTTTTATTTTTGTTTTGTTCTTCTTTTAAGATTATTACAGTATATTTTAGTAAGAACATGGGTAGCTATGATTTCACCTTCTGGTGGCTCTAGGAAAAAAAAAAAGTCAGATACATTAATCAGAACTCATCTTCAGGGAATATGTTTGTGGCAACATTTGCACAACTCACTGAATAAACTTGGTCCAGGTGGTACCACCCATACAGGAAAAAACTTTAAGACTTAAATATTTCATGCTATGATCTACTGATGAAAGTGACTCGCCTTTCTGTGGTAGATTTCAAGACTTTTTTTTTAAAACTAAAATTATGTACCTCAGAAAACTCAGGATCACTTTATTTGGAAAATTTTGCTCAGAAAGAGCTATTCATTTTTTTGTCAACTCATATCTACCATTACCAGACAAGCCAGGAGTGTTTGTTTGAGTCAGTTTTAAAAAACCAGTGATTTAAGTTTAATATGTGAACATTCGAGCAGAGGCTGGTCAGTTTGGCTATGATCCAGACAGTTTTTAACCTCGGGCAGTTTGACAAGAACTGATATAAATAAATAATAGTGTTTGCTGCCTGCTTTTCTTGAGGCCTACAAAGCTCTGACTGCTAATTGCTAACAAGCTAAAGATCAGTTAATATTGTAGATAACTGGAATAGTTTGGGAATTTAACACAAGTTTTATAATGTTTTATTAAACTATGCCAACAATCATCAGACAACCTAACACTCATGACAGGGAATGTCTGTATGAGACATCTTATTAGACATTTGTGATGCAGCATGTGAAAACCAGGCTGAAGTCCAAAGATTTTATTTTTCAACTTTTTTATGTTTCCTAAAATTTAAAAACTTCTAGATTAAAATGTATAAAACAGATTACATTTGTCTATCTTTGTTTATTTTCTGTGAATGGCTGAAGTCTCTCTGGTTGGAAGCAGGCAACAGGGTGGAGACCATTAGCAGTGGAGGGAGGTGTATAGCATGCAGGTGCTCTGAAGTCTACGACATCTGAACCTGGTGAGCAGCAGCTGCCTTACAACCCACCAAGAAATGAGAAGCTGGCTTTAATATTAAAATTTTTAAGGCAAGAGACATTTTTCTTGAAGTCATTTCTAAAGTATAGCCAATTACTATACTGCCCACAGACATTTTAGTATTGGAGCCTAAATACTAATTCCCATTTTCTTTTAGAAGAAAAGTTGAGATCAAAGTCACTGTGATTCAATCTCTAACTGTATTTGCATAAAATTAAATTAAATATCAGCCAATAGTTGTTGAAATCATTCTTTACACAACCCAAATATCACCTTTATAGAGGCAGTATATATCTTTTCTATGCACACTACCTTGATCATGAAGCTCTGTGTATAGTAGATTATCTCTGCCTGTTATAAGGAAATTAGACTTTATGTCAGACAAAACTACGTAACGAAAGCTATTTTCAATGTGCTGAATATGAATTTAAATATAGCTGAATTAATGCAAAGCTTCGCTCAGCAGGCTTGAAGGGTTGATTTGATGGCAGATAAATAAATGCGATCCTGCCTCAGAGAACTCTCCGTCCACAGATGTTAGTGTCTCATTGTCAGGCTGTTTTGTTTTTCCTTTGATCATTTGGAACATTTAACCAGTGTCATAAGGGGGGGGGAAGGGCTCTCCATCCTGACAACATGATGCACTGCAACATAGCCGTAATAACTCGAGCTGCAGTAACGCCTTCTTGCAGATTATAATATGAATCATTAAAGAGTAGGATGATCGTGGCTGTGGGGAAATGAAAGAAAGATCATTTTAGTTTCCATACCAGTAAATGAAATAGGGCAATAGATTTACAACTGAGATCCATTTACTGTAATTCATCAGCAGCAATCCAGCTGCATGTTTGGTTTTTTAAATTCTTTCATTTATTCCATTGTTTTTCCTGGTCTTTTAAATTCCCTTAAATAATTTGTGCTCACTCATCAGAAGAATGAGAACCAAATGTGCAATGGGTATAATTCTGTCAGGCTTGTTCTGGTGGAAGACTGCAGATGACAGTAAACACCAACAACAACTCTCTGCTGTGTCACTGTAGAAAAACACACACATGCATATGTCAAGGTTACAATCCAGTGACTTATACTCACTTAAACCACCACGGTGCCGGTGTAATAGATCAACAATGAGGGGAAGATGCTAATTTCCAAGGACAAAAGACGCAGCACATAAAGATCCACAACTTTATTGCTGCTGTATGCTAAAAATTGCATGTTTTTTTCTGTTCATTGTGATGTCTGTTTTAATGCCGCAAAAACATATATACCCCCTATTAATTTCTTAGTTTTTTGCATATTTGTCACACTTAAATCAGATCACTGAACAAATCATCCACCCATTTTCTTCAAAGTAAAGGTTTTTGAATGGCCGAGTCAAAGTCCGGATTTAATCTGATCGAGATTCTTTGGCAAACAGGTCGTTCATGCTCCAAAGACCCTCCACTGTGGTGAATCAAAGCAATTCTGCAAAGAAGAGTGGGCCAAAATACTTGTGAAAGATTCATTGCCAGTTATCTCAAACGCTGGATTGCAGTTCTTGCTGCCAAGGGTGAAACAACCAGTTATTAGGTACCTGGCCTTTTTCACACAGGGCCAGGCAGGTTTAGATAACTTTTTTACCCTTAATAAATGAGATCATCACTTTAAAAACTGCATATTGCATTTACTCAAGGTTATCTTTGTTTGATGATCTGAAACATTTAATTGTGCAAATATAGGTCTGAGGACATTGAACTCAACTGTCACAAATTAAAAAAAATCTAAATGAATAAGATGATAATGTGGGAAATTACAGATGTTGTCATACAGAGACAGTGAAAGAATCCTGAAATGAAATGATTTGTTTTGGACCACAAACAGCAACGTTTTAACGTTTTCCTTTCGTTATCAGATTTGACTGGTGATGCTTTGCGTGCACTTTTTATGTCCCAGTTACTACTGAAATTAAAGTTGTTTTGGATTAGGCCGCAAATAACTGTGCTAATAATTACCCAGCGACATATCAAGATGGCTGCCAAGTGGCAAGATGTTCTTCAGGAAGGACTTTGTTTCATAATGATGTTTTTCTGGCATGCTTTGCTTCCAGGAAGGTCATTGTATTTCATGAAAAGTTCATCTTTGTGGTCTGTGTGGATATTTCTTCCAGATGGGAATAATAGCTATAGGCCAGGAGGAGTCATCAAAGATTCTGTGAAGCATGAAAATGACAATCGTATGCTGTGATCTCCACAATCATTAGACCCCAACTCAATCAAACAAACACAAACACTGGTAGATTTTGGAGAATAGCGTATTTTTTGGAAGAATGGTGTTTATGTTCACCAGCTGAGTTTTTTGGAGGCTTGTGGTAACCCAAAGACTTATTAAGATGCTTTACTTCTTGCCTTTAACATGTTAACTATCTGTATATGAGCTTTCACAATTAGGCCATCTAATTAGTACCCCATGGCACTAATTACATTGTCTAATTGTGGTGCTCTGTGGCACTAATTATATGGCCATGATTAAGATTGTGAAATAAACCACTCCATTTGTACAAACACAGCAGGATATTTCATCTGAAATCCCCACACCCATCTCTGCGCTGAATAACCTGCTCGACATCCCAGCCTATCCCAGTTGTAACAGGGTGAGAGGCGGGGTACAACTTGGACAGGTCGACAGGTCGCCAAACTGTCACAAGGCTAACACATGGAGACAACCAGTGATACTCATGTTCACACCGAGGGTTCATTTAGAATCACCAGTTAACGTAACCATGCTTGTCTTTGGACTGTGGGAGGAAGCTGGAGTATCGGGAGAGAACCCACGCAGACATGGGGAGAACATGCAAACTCCACACTGTTTGTTTGTTTAAACCAAGGAAGCAATACTGAAATCATGACATCATTTGTCTTCTGAGGTTTAAGAATGAACCAGATGGTTGAATTGGCCACTCCTGAAGTTTTTGCAGTCTCTCTGATAGATTTATTTGGTTTTTCAGCCTGATGATGGCCTGCCTCACATGCACTGACATCTCTTTGAGCCTCACATTTAAAATTACACTTTGGATCCACTTCAGATTGATCTCTGCTTCATTTGTCATGACATAACAAGAAAACAGGCCTCATTTAAGCATGAAATTGCCTGTCACTCAATTGTCCAATTAAAACAGAGCCTCTGAAAATGGGGAACTGGGTATAAAAATGGTCACAATTGCTAAACAGTTCATTCAAAATTTCTGTAAAGCATTCAAGGTTCTGTAAAACACCTTGAATGAAAAAAAAAATCAGGAAAACATAGCAAACCTTTATCCATCCATCCATGTTTCCACCTAACCTTTGTCTCCTGTAACAAATAAATAGTTTTAACAACATTCTGGATCTTGTATTAAATGTTGACACCTCATCAGATGTCCGCTTTTTCTTTTCTACCAACTCCTGAAGGAAGTGTTTGTCTTTTTAGCTTATAAATACTCCAATATATTCACAGAGTTTTGGCAAAAACAGCCACTCACTGCTGAACATTTAGTTCATACTGAATTTTCAGCAGCAGTTCAATTTCACTGAACCAAGATAGACGCTATAACATTTAAAAAACAAAAAACTCTGATACTACAAAAAAAAATCAAATATCTGATTAGCTTCAAAGTTATTACAGTGTTTACACCAGTGTCAGAAAAGACTTTTATTCAAGGTTTTATTTAATACAAATATGTTTTTCTTTACTCTGTAGCATGTAAACAAATTTACAGATAAAAATACAGAACACATAAACACTTGCATCAATAAATATATTTGGATTCAGATAAGAGTTGGTTTACTTTATACTTCCACCTGTTTTGCGACAAAATTCAGAATAATGTTTACATTTTGATTTGATTCGCCAGTGAAATTCAAACATGCTGCTCATCATCATCAGTACCGGCATCTGGTTGCTTTGGTGCTGCTCTCCACACATGAACACCAGCTGTTGAACTACTCACAGTCCAAGTGGCTCTTTCATCAACAACAGAATGTGCCACTCTTCCTCAAAACATGCTCTGATGTCTAAAACATTTCAGCTTGGTCAGAAATGTGAAATAGATAAAAGCCAGGCTTACCAGGACATTTTTCAGCGGGTACAAGACAGGTGTTACAAAGCCAAACACAGCAATCAGAGCAACCCGAATGATAAAGAAAGGGAAGTCCTGCAGAGCAAATCCAGCAGACGACAACAAGGGGTTGTGAGGTGTGATAATCATACGGAGAGTAGACAGAAAGGCGAGGATGTACACGGGGAACACCCAGGCTGAGTAGAAGACTGATGGCACTCCTGCCACTCTCACCATCTCCACAGTGTCAAACCAGAAAAGGAAACTATCCACAAATATTTCTGACCTTCCATCCCTTTTCCACAGGAAGCTCAGGCGGCCCGAGTATGACCGGGGACGTGAGAATGAGGAGTACAAATACATAGCGCTGGAAGCTCGTGTGCTGGGTTGTGAGTTGGCAACATCCTGGCAACTGCCTGAGGCAGTGCCATTTCTGACCGCTGGCTGGTCTTGGGTCAAACCGTTCTGGCCTTCTTCAGGGTGCAGCTGGCCTGATACACTGGTCACATGTTCCATGTAGGTGAGGACGGGACCTGATGCAACAAGGTCTGGATCTAAGCTGTCTGCTGTAAGTGACAACACCAGATGTTTCTGTATATGGTAGAATTATAGTTATCCTAAAGACTAGCCAATAAAAGAGAATTGGTCATTATCTTTTGCCTTTTTCCTATAATAATAATAATAATAAAAAAAACATTCATCTTCAAGGAAGCAAGAGCAAAGGTGAAGGATAATTATGAGATAGATGGACTGTGTATTTTATAGTATTCTTAGATGAATATTTTCTTGCAACACTTTCTTGTGGGTGTGGCTAACATGGTTCAGGCTGATCAGTTCAGGAGATTTTGTTATCTCGGTCAATGCTTTGTGCTCTTTTCTTGTGTTCTCCAGCTGTTTAGGCAGGCGGTATTTGTCAATATCCACAAGAAATCTATGACCAAAGCTTTCCCAGCAGAATAATGATCACAGTTCTTCAGTTCACCTGTTAGGAGTTTTAATGGTGTGGCTGATCTGTGTATAGTATAGATGGTAATTTTTTTTCCCCAGGAAACTTTTAAGTGTGGAGGTCCAGTCAGACAACTCATACTTTAAATGTCTGATTTATTTATCTGTCTAGTGGATACTGAGGTGGAGGGATTGAAGCTGCAGGAAGTGATGCAGAAGAGCAGCAGCACTGGCATGTGTTAGGGATAGATGGGGAATTTTGCAGCTTAAATAAACAGCTAAATTGGGAAGTGTTTGGAGCATGATGCGAGTGAAGGTAGGTATGCTTGCCTAAACTAGCTTGCAGGTTGTGCTGTATTAATGAAATAACAGACCCATAAAATAAAGTGTTTCAAATTAGAACAAAGGGTCTGTGGCTTCAGTTACACAGTCCCACAGAAGATGAAATATGGCACAATGACAGTCACTGATTTTGAAAAATTCAAGCCTTACATTTTCCCATCAGTCTGCAGGGCCGGATCCTCTCTATGATATCCAGCCAGATGAGGAAGAAAAGCACCAAGGAAACAGGCAACTCAGTGAAACTGTCCAGTAACTGTCCACTGTCCACCTGCACCTACAGTTTGACAATAATAGAAAAACCACTAATAGGTTGAACAAAATGACCTGACGCTAAGAAATGGAAACAAAATTACAAAAAATTTTCTTGACTGATTTACTGCTTAACACCCCTAAAATAAGAAATACTGGATGAATTACTGTCAGGCACGTCTTTGTGCTTACACGCTCTTATTTATATTCTTGTTGGACTGAGAATAAAAAATTACACAGTGTAATATAGGAATAAAAATTCTTTTCTTTTTTACTGTGGAGGATGGCATCAGACTTTAGGTTAATGGCCAACCCGTTGTTACTGAATAGCTCAGAAGGACAGCAGTCTTGTGACAAGAGACCTGTTTTCACTACCAAAGTCCTTCTCAGAAATATTTTCACAGTATGGCAAATAATGTGCCTGCACTGCATTTCAGGTTAACATTTTTAATAATAATAACAAAAAAGTGCAATGTGTATAAATTATATTGCATTGTGACCCCACGAAAGAAAGAGGCGCTTGATCCCCATTTTGGGAAACTAATAGCTTCACCAATAAAATAATGTCCAGTGCACAGTGAATAAGGAAACCTCAGGAGAGCCCGGCCAGTCAGTGACAATGGATGCTTTTCTTTCTCTGTGCTTCAACATATCATGTCAGTGAATAACTTTAGTGCCTTAACACTTCCTCTTACATATTGGGGTCACACAATGAGCTGTTGCCTCTAATGGGCTGTTTATAACAACTGCTGCATGCCTCTTCAAGGACCCCGTCAGAGAACGACAGAACAAAACATCAACAAGTGCTCCTTAGTGACAAGATCAATCAGTCTTGATGGCATTACCTTGGAGCTGGCTATTAGAATAGCAAAGCACGGTAATGTGCACAGGATGAGATAGGCCAGCGCTGTTGGTCTCCTGAAAAACACAATCTGTTATTTTAGCTCACATTTTCATAACGATCATCCCGTAATTAAGAGTAATTGTTCTTATTTTGTTTTTGTTTTTTAAAAAGCGTGTATTCTTTCCTGAGTTTATATTGTGATTTTTAATTTGTCTTTCAGAAAGCTTAGAAATAGATTTTTGAGAAAAGTGAGTCTTTCAGTTTTACTAAGCAATTCTACTCCATAACACAGCAGCTGCACTCAGTTACAGTTATTACCTGTGTCTATATTCCCCTTTTTAGAAAAAGGCAAGACCTCATCTGCAAGACATGAACACTACTTACACAAGCTACAGTAGTATTAGCAGGGGTAGCACTGAGTACAGGAGAGTTATGAAATTAGAATCAATTAAGTTACAACAAATAATAACATATAATAATCTGTGATACCGGACCATTTAGTGCTGTACCTACAAATCACAGAAAAAACTTGAATGTCACTCAGTAAACTCAACTTTTCACATGTAAAATGTAACTCATTGTTTTTTTTAATGTTGCACAGTCTCACTTTATAATTATACCCACAAAACATTTGATATACTTATCATATCACAGCCTCAACTTACCAATGTGTAACCTCTCTGATGAACCCCCGCTGCTTAATGGTCAGATATCTGACTGGAGCCCACACCAGCAAAGTCACAGAGGTCACATAGGCGATAGAAGCTGCCACGACGAGCCAGTAAGCCGTCCGATCCCGTCCTTTCACGTCATGTATGAGGCTGGCAAATCTCTCCATAATTACAAAGACGGGGATAATTAGAGCTGCAAACTGCAGCACCTCATATAGGATGAGCTTGACTTTCTTCCCCGAGGGCATGGTCCCGAAGTACCTGTTTCTGATCTGAACTTGGAGCTAAAGACTTTAACAATCTTTTCCTAAAGATGAGCCAGTGGAGACGTTGGACTCTGCACAGAGGCATTGCTTACACTGCACTGGAGGCTGTATTCTTTTATGGCTGAGGTAATGAGGTGGTCATGCTTGTCTTTTTTATGGGCTGACAAAGAAGAGCTCTCCCATCCCATAATTTCAATGGGGAAGATTGCACTTAGCCATAACTGTGCAAGTGTTCTAAAAAAGACAGCAGTTTCTTACACTGAAGGCTGCTAAAACCTGTTTGACTGTGTTTTTGTTTTTTAGCTGAAACAAAAATATATGCCCCTAATTTACAGACGTAACTCGGTATTGGTATACATTTGAGATAAAAATACAATGCGAGCTTAAATAATTTAATATTTTCTGACTGCTTTTAAAATCACAGTGTTCATGCAGCTTTGCACAGACACACACAGATCTCCATCTAGTGGCAAGAAAAAGAACAATTTTCTAGGTTTATTTAAAAACTATAAATGATGTTCTTTAATATGAAATACTCTTAAAGTAAGTGGATTTAAAATTATGAAATTCATTAAATAAAGGCTCAACACCATGTCTTTTTTCACTGTGTTGACAATAAATGTGGAAATTATCTGTCATTCTGAGATGATACTTGGTTTTATTTATGTCTTTTTAGACTGTGAGAATATATTTTTACAAATTCCTAGACTCTGGATTTCCAGCGAGGAAATTAGAAAATACTGCATGAAATTTCAGAAGTTTCTAAGGTCACTGAACTTTTTCGAAAGGAAAATATTTGATCAGACACAAATAATTCATCGTATTTTTTAAGCCATGCCCATTTTAAACCATCCATTCTTCTATTTTCTGAATTGGATAAGCAGAAGAAAATTAGGGGGGCTGAAGTCTATCCCAGCTATCATAGGGTGAGAAGTGGGGCACACCCTGGACAGGTTGCCAACCTGTCGCAGAACCAACAGAGAGACACACATTCACATTCACCACCTATGGATGATCTAGAATCCACCTAATGGTGGATTTAAACCCAGGACCTTCTTGCTTTGAGGCAACAGCAGTACAGAAACATGGCACCTCACATAACCAGTCTTCTGAATTTCTCACTCATAGTAAGGGCTGATGAGAAAATAAAAAAGCTTTTTTTAATGAGTACTTTAAAAAATGTTCTTAAATGCCGGTCACTGATGAATATGAAGGATTTTTGGGAGTGGGTTAGCCTGGGTGCTTGAGTCCATGCTTAATACTTCTCATTTACATCACCCAGAAGGTTATTTCTGCATGAGTTAAACTTGGTCTCACAGGTTTTATAAACAGCTAAACATAGACCTCTCACAAAACCACCAATCATCACAGTATATCACCAAATCAGTTCAGCTTCAGGGATATCAATCTGTGCCATTAGGAAACGTAAACCAATATTACTCAATTTTAAATGATGTTACAGGCCGCCTATGGTATACCATGGTGTCTCCAGACTTTTCCCAAGTCTGCCACATGCACTCATATGTGACCAGTTCTCGTATGTGAAGACAGCTGGATGCCAGTGGTGAATACCAGTCAAGCTGCAAGATGACAGTTCAGTCAGACATGAACATGAGGAGCCTGTTGGAGAGCATTCTGTAGGGCTCTGGCAGTGCTCCTCCCCCTCTCGCAAGAGTGGGTACCGGTCATGCTGGGTTGACACCCTTCTGTGTCCCTGTCAAGCTCTCTTTGGGGTAGCAGGCCTATCTCCTGGTATCTCCTCCACACTCTTGAGACTGTGCTGGGAGACAGCACAACCTTCTTATGAAGGCACGTATGGATCTGCCATCCTGGAGGAGCTGAACTACCTGCGCAACCTGAATGAGCTGCAAGTACAGGTAGAACTTGTTTTAGTGTTGACAGACAGGTTTGAAATGCATGGTGGGGTTCAGTCAGTTTTTACATTATCATGTGACCCTACAGTACATCAAGCATGTATCAAACACAGAGAGAAATGTCTATGTTCTCATGTCAGCAATTAAATATGTCCCTAATTTCCTTCGTGATCAATAAAGTATCTATCTATCTATCTATAGTCTCATGCTACAAGTATGACACTAGCAAAAAGCAAAGCTAGAGAAAAATCAGTCAGGAGGGATAAGGCGAGAGCACCAGTCTGTGTCGACCATCTGTAAAGGCATTCCCTTTTGGGGTTCTTTGTTGTTGCCTTTTCAGTGCACCTGTTGTGACAGGTTGACCAAAGCAGGTGAAATGGATTCATAATGGTTTATGCTGCCTAATTGGACAGGTTGCTCTACCTGAAGTTCAACTTACTTACACTATGTTATACTGTGATAGTCAAGTTTTCAGTAGTGTAAAACTATATCAACACCAAGCTACGATATCCGAGTATAAAGTCTGTGATTTAATGCACTAAAAAGCATGAGAATCAAGCCAAGTGAAGCCATTAATATTCTGTACATTTGGCCTGGTTTTATTGTGAATACCAATTAATAAGTATGGTTAAAAGAATACATACAAACAGCAGGGTACATCTTTAGACAGAACCTTTACAATAATGTTGGTTTAAAACTTAAAAAAACAAAACAAAACAAAAAAATGGCAGCATCTCAGTCCTGTACAATGAAAAAAATTACATCAGGTGACAGTCCAACCTTGAGGGTTCAACAAGATGTTACATTTGGATGATGCATGATGATAAACTGGCTTCTATGGTCCCAGAACAGCTGCTACTTTGATATTTTTCAGCCCTCTTTGAAGAAAGAGTAACTTTCCATTTCGCTCCTGATTTTAGTTGAAGGCAAGCAAAACAAAGAAAAACAATATTCCTCATCTATCTAGCACTCAAATCAGGTTCTGGAGGTACAAAGCTTAAGATGTGAGTCATTTTATAATCTCGCAACGGTGTCAAGAAGTAGGACATTTGAAAGAAAGTACCTCGAGAAAATTAAAATGACAGTGTGTTAGATCACACTTATTTGACTGGAAAGTGGACAATTCCTAATAATTCCTTCATGTAATACCATTCGATATTAAATACAACAGATGAATTATTTTCCTTTTTACAGTCCAGTCAGTTTTTGTAAACATGAACTCTTTCCCAAAGGCTTTATCCAAGTAGAAGCAATATAAATTAGATAAATATTAAGAATATGGTAAATACGGTAGGGTATGAGAAGTAGATCTGTACATTTGATCTTGAACGCTTTACATGTCACTAACTGTTTAGCTTAGGGAGACTTTGGTAAAGAGCCGTTTACAAATCCTGACTCTGAATGTTCAGAATCAGAAACACCTTCAGGTAGAACTTGTTTTAGTGTTGACAGACAGGTTTGAAATGCATGGTGGGGTTCAGTCAGTTTTTACATTATCATGTGACCCTACAGTACATCAAGCATGTATCAAACACAGAGAGAAACGTCCATGTTCTCATGTCAGCAATTAAATATACAACTAAGTTAGACAGAATATTACATATCCTGATCTATTCTCTGAATACATACATCCTGCACTGCTTCTCCATTCAAAATATCTTAACAATAATCAAAACATAATTTAAAATGCACTACAAAAAAACAAAAAAAAAAAACGTAGTATTTATTTTTCCAACACTGACTAAAAAGATGATTTAAAGACAGTGGGGAGACACTGGGGCTCTGAGTTCTCCCCCTTTGTAGCCAAGTCTGTGGTGCGAGTTTGTTAGCACAGCTCTGATGGACACAGAACAAAGCTTACATCCACCAAAAAAGTTGTTGTTGTTGGTTTAAAAGGAAAACTCTGCAGCATGAAGTAAGGAATCAGTCATTTCTGGGGGTGAGGGGGCAGAGACAGAAATAACGAAAAATATCCTTTTGTTTTCAGGCATTAAGAATTTTTTTTTTTCCTGCAACCACTTTGTTCTCTTTGGCTCAGCACCGTTAAGACATCTGGAAAATCCTGACTGCAGAGTTCACCTTTAAGGCTGAGAGAAACACCCGGAGCTGTGCTAGCATACAGCCCACCGATGAGGTCATCATGTGGCTTCACTACTAGTTCAGTACAGTTTATACAAGAGTCATGTGCATGCTTCAGTTCCTCTAGTTTCTTCTCTCCAAAAACAAAGTGGCTTCAGTTTTCAGTACTTCTAAAAGTTGACAACATATACAGAATGTAAGAATAGCCTGATGCTTTCAGCAGAGCTAAAAGTCCTTTTATTAAAAAAAAAAATGAAAAGAATATTGACACCCCTCTTTGAGACATGATTAGAACTACAGTTGGTTTAAGTGGGTGAGAAGGCTGTGGGATATTGTTATTTTTTTCTCTGTTAGTGTGTGAATGAAGGTAAATTATCACGCACTACTACAGTATGCGTGAACCAAGTAGTGCAGCTGTGTCTGTATGTGCATTCATAGCTGTATGCCAGCCTGTAGTGTGCATCGTATGTGTAGCCTCAGTGATTGTACTGAGGATGGTGTGAAGTTATGTGTATATTTCACACTTGATCAAATAGTAATTGCATATTTATTACATGGCTAGCTGGACGTGGCAAACTGACATTTATTATTATTATTTTTTAGCTACTAAGTAAGAAATATTAAATTTGGTGATAATGCTAATCATTAACTGCAGATACAACTGTTGATACAATGCGAATATAACCTAAAGATTGAAGTCAGTAGACGGTCGAGCTAAATATCTGCAAGCAAACTTCAACATATTCCGTTAAATATCAGAACAGAGAATCCAATATATAATGACTAGAACTTTTGCTTTGCTTTAAAACAACTTTTTTTCTGCATACAAATTTATACGAAGTTTAACTAAAAGAATTTCTTTAGTGCCAAATTATGCATCTTTTCCTAGGAGGTCTTCTGTGTAATTACTTGGGAAAAACTATTGCCCCAATTGTTCTGAAGTCTTGAAATAAAAAGGAAGCAATCAATGTGATGATGTACATTTTGCCATCAAATCTAGTTTAGAAGTGACTGAGCTTGAAAGATGGCCAAATATTGAACAAGTGAAACTGAAAGCTGCTCCATACCTTCATATCTGAGTCAGCTATAAACAGTGAGGACAATTATAAAAATGTGTGAAAAAAATAATAAAAGGAACAGGGTCCACTTGGTGATGATGTGTCACGTAGTGTGAGCTCTTAAAATAAAAACATCATAATTGTGCCTTCACCCGCTAAGAGAAGTGTAACTGTGTATTTAAAGCTGGAGTGCAGGGCTTTTGCATAAAGTGTCCGCTATATTCAAGGCTATTAGCACCTGGTTCTCTAAATTTTGCAGTTTACTGACATTTTAAATCTGGTGTGTGGTGCGAAACTGCCAGAGCCGAATTGGGGTGAAGACTGAGACTGAGTTGACTACATCAACTAGGAGTATGGCAGAGAAATCTGACAAGGACTGAAAGAATTTCTAATACTCAAGATATAAAAAAGGAAAGCAGTCAGATGTGACACTACAGTCTTTTAAATAACAAAGAGGTGGTCATTTAGGCCATTTTTGACTGTCTGAATAGTTGTTAAAAAAAAAATCAAACTTCAGCCAGCTATATTTGTCTTGAAATACATTGCTCCCTTATTTTACTAGCACCTGGTAGGATGTAGTGTGTTATTACCACCAGAAGGTGATGGTAATGCACCTAAAAACTGGTTGCAAGCCAAAAATTGAATAACCAACAAAATTAAAACAACAAAAAAACAGAAGCAGAATAAAGTGTCATATCTGCTTCACATCAGATTGGTAGAGTGTGTTTAGCATTCGATGCTACCGTACAAACAAGAGAAACACGGGAAGTCGACAACAATGAACACTGTCCAACTCCAAAAAAAAAAAAAAAAAAAATCCAGTGTAAACTCCTCCATGTAAAATTAGCATGTCAAAAGTCTGCCAAAATTATGTGCAGTCACTTGAGAGCAGCATGGATCAGGAGTAATCGTCAAATAACAGGCTAATAGTTTCCAGTAAAAATCAAATAGTATTTTTGTGGAATTACTCTGACTGCCAGAAGGAAGAGATAAAAGTTCTGCACTGCAGCTTTGACTGTATATCTGCTAAATATAACAAAATGTGCCAAATGTCAATGTTAGTCGACTCTGTTTGCCTTTTTCCCTTCATTCAGCTGGTGCCTGATGATAAAAACGAATTTTTCACTATAACTATTTGATCAGGTCTGGTGAGTGTGTGTGTGTGTGTGTGTGTGTGTGCGCGCGCGCGTGTGTGCGCCTGTGAGGACATCAGTGAGCTCTCAGGGCCCTATAACAAGGCTTTCTCTGAGAAGGGGGCCTGTGGGATATCTGAGGAAGGTGCTATGCTCACGCCAGAGGCGGTGCTGTAGTTTGGCGTCTGTGTCATGCCTGCGGGAGTCGTGCATGGTGCTGGGCCAGGGTTGCTGGCTGGGTTCTGGTAGGACTGAACATCTGCTGGAGCCATGCTGCCTGGAGCTGCTGTATACACTGGCGGCTGGCCCATGTACATATGAACGTCACTGTAGAGTAAGGAAAAATATATAAATACATGTATATATAAATGACATGACCGCCATTGTGTCTCACGCTTGGATTAATTCAACAAGGCCGAAATGTTAGCATGGTCAGAACAAACTGGCAAGACTGACATTTGTCAAGTTTTTCTTGAAGTTTTGTTTAAGCGCTACCTGTTTAGCTTTGGGTACTCAACATTGGAATATCACAGAGTAGCAAACAATAGCATGACAAACACCAATAAAATTGTGTTAATTAACTGATAATTCCACTCACACTGTAATTTGAGCCAAATTTAGATTTCACAGCCTCGATTCCATCAAGAGAAGTGAGTAGAATCCTGTTTTAAATCAACTCTAAATTTGTTTCAACACCAATATTGTTTTCAGTTTCAAAGAAATAAATTGCAACTTTCACTAAAAGTCACCAATGTTTAAACTGTGCAGGGAAAAAAATCCACTAACCATCAAGAGTTAAAGCTTCAAACATCTGTACAAAGTGACACAGATTTCTGTTTAAGAACAGAACTGTTGTGGAGAATTTATATTATTATATATAAATATAAATTAAAGCAAATAAGGTGTTAATGTGTTAAGCATGGCTGACATTCTTCATTCCAAATAAAATAGTACACATAGCAGATATGATAGAGCAGATATGATATTGGTACTTGTAATATGCTTAGTACACCATGACCCTGGGCAGCCCAAAACTCACCTGGGAGCTGGCTGACCAGGAATGGGAGTTCCAGGAGGAAGCTGCTCCATAGGAACAGTATAGCCTTGCACCCCAGTGCTGCTCATGGTGTACGAACCTGACGCAGGCTGGCAAGGGTAGACCTGTGGTAACAAACATGAACACGTAGTAAGTGTTGATATTTAAATCACCTTTTAAGTCCTTAAAAGAATGATTATAGTTCTTAATCTTGGTAAGTCTAGTTCATATCCATGACACACTGGCTTTACCTGCTGTGCTGCACTGGCAGGCTGCTGCATATAATACTGTTGGCTCTGCAGCTTGGCATACATGGCGTAGACTGGATCTTCATTCATTAGCTTGGCATATAAAGACAGCGCCTCCATCACCTTCACGTTCAGCTCTGACAGCTCCGAGTGCTTCCTGATTATACAAACGATCAACAAGTTAGACAAGCTAGACTCAATCTTTTCAGAGACCTGCTGCATCATTACGTTGTTCACTTTTCCCTCGGCTTACAATGTTCTATGAGCAAAACATGCCATATCAGCACAATGCACCTGTCAATATCCTCCAACTTCTGGTCAATGAGGGGCCCCATTTGATTGCAGGCACCTGATGGACAGAAAAAAATCAGTTAGTTTCTTTAGCCAGCAGAAATCCACCTCTTCCAAACTGTACCGTGATATACATACTTTCCTGTCCCTTACATATATTCATATTAAAAATCAGTTTACCTTCAAGCTGTAGTAATTCAACGCTGTCAGACTGGTTGTCTGTTGGATCTGCACTTTGAATCATTTGCAGTAGCTGGTCCATTTTGTCCTGAAAATATTTGATAAAGATCAGGTATATGTGAGATCATTTTTAACATAATCCAGGAGGAATAAATTTAGTCACTGTTTTATAGTCAAGTAATAATTTTTAAAATGTTATACTGGAAGAATTTTCTTTATTTACTAAAACAACTTGTGATCTTAACAAGGCTGAATCCCCTGAGTAAGTAAGCACACACAGCAGAGAACTCACCTCATCTATGTATACTGGCTCCTGTTCGGGCTCTATGGTCTCTACCTGAATGTCCTCACTGAACTGTACTGTCTTCTTCTCAGTCTTCACTATGGATTTCCAAGTAGCAGTGGACACAGCAGCAGAAAAACAACAACAGTCTCAGTGGTCAGTAATGCAGACATAAGAGATATGGATAAACTGACTTGTTAATCAGTAATTGTCTGACAGAACCATGAAACACTGGAGCAGAAAATAGAAGCTATGAACTGACGAAACATTTTTGTTCTTGCCAACTAGCATAACAAGAAATGATAACACGCGGCATGTAAACAGTAGAAGAGGATGAGTTTGACAGGACTGTAGGGGAAAAAGCACAACAGCTGGATGTACATACCCAGCATGCATGTTTAAGGAGAATAAAAGCCACAGAATCAAGACTATGACAAAGCTGTACAATTAGCAAATATTAATAAGAAAGGTGCTCTTACACAACAAAAACTGGATGTGATGAAGAACCTAGAAAACTCCCAACTAAGCAAAACTAGTAACCCCCCTTTCTGTGTGGTTTTGATAATTTATTGGTCTAGCAGAACCAACATCAAACTGCTGAACTGTGTATGTACAGGCAAGTATATTAGCACCTTTTAATATATATATATATATATATATATATATATATATATATATATATATATATATATAGCTTTACAATTAAAGTTCAAATGTGATTTTTTTCACCCTTTAGATTACACATTTCTGTGGAAGCAATGACAGAGCCAGAATAGAGCATCCATCAAGATACCATGACACAAATATCAATGTTTGCATTTTAAATGGCTCAGTAGTTACACCAGAAACAGATCTGGTACATAAGAAAAGGGTATTAGCAGGAGGAAATGTATCCCAATGTTATCACACTTTCAACTACTTCCCAGAAATACAGGCCGTGTTATTTTTTTAATGCCTATTTTGACTCTGTTGTTGCACTATGCTCTTTGTATCTCACAGTCCAGGATCTATAAAGCAATGATGCTAATGGACTAAATGGACTCCCAAAGAATCAGCGATGACTCAAGTGAAGACAGTGATTGCGTTAGTGCGCTTGTACTCACTCATCTCAGGCTCTGCAGTGAGATCAGCAGTGACAAAGTTGGAGGGAAACAGCCCCACCCCCTGGTATGTTTCCCCTTTCCACCAGTTGGGGTCACTAGGAGAAAGAAAATTGAAATTAAAGCTTTAAGGAACTTTAATCATTTCATTGGCATTTTGTTGTTTTACTAGGTCAGTTCCAAACTTCTTTAAAAACATGAACACATTTCTGAAGTGTTTTTAAAAGATACAAATTTTACAGATGCAGCTCATCAGACTGGTTAAGCATTTTCTTTTGATTCAGTGTTATTCTAAAAAGCATTTCAAAAAGGCTTCAAAGAGAAAAGCCCCCTAAATCAGAATGCAACACAGTAGTCTAGTAAGTCTACTCACAATTATTTAAAAAGAAAGGTCCTAGTTTGCTGTGTGCACTTGGTTAAATGTGTGTAAAAGTTTACCTATCATCCAGGATAGTGATGATTTCTCCTGACTTAAAGGTGAGCTCATTATCCTCTGCAGCCTCAAAATCATAGATGGCACGGACTTTCCTGCCATCAGACTTGTGTGAGGAGAGCAGGCTGGAGGTGTTTGGGTAAAGACTTGACATTGAAGTCTGCGGCTGCTGACGTTGCTCCTTCAGTGACAACTCGATAGCTGCAAACAAGGGAGATAAAAAGATAACCACAAGAGAGTGACTGTGCGTTTCACCTTGAAAATGCCTTACACCTTGTGGAACATCTGCAATTCATTAATCCAGAATAACAAGGTGAGTTTTGCAAAGCCAGTAAACAACTAAAGTGTGTTTAATGAGCAGCCTTTATAGACAAAGATTCTAATGTATTTCTACATCTGTCTGAATACTGAAAAACATATACAAGAGTCCTATGCAAAAAATGGTCCAACTCTGATTATCTGCTAGAGGCCTCTTTACCTTTGGCCAAATCCTCCTCTTCCTTTTTGTTTGTTGAGGTGGAGGGATCCTTTGCCACTAGTGCTGGGCTTGCTTTTGCTTGCTCAGCAGCCTGTGAAAACAATAATCATGTGCTTCACTCAAATAATGACTCAAGACTCATGACTTAAAAAAAGAATTTAAAAAAAATTTAGATGGTTTTTTTGAACAAAACAACCTCAAATTCACCGATTAAGTAAAATATTTTCTGTTAGATAATTTCTTCTTTTATTGATTTTTTTAAAATACATAATAAACATTTATATTTTACACTAAAGCAAACAAACAAAGGTGTAATTCATTATATTTTAATGTGCCCACCTGGGAGCCCACAGCTGGGAATGTGACGCCCTGCTCCCGTAAATTCTTGATCATTGCAGAGATCAGACTGAGCTGTGGATCATTGCGGAAGTCTTCCGCCCACTCCACCATCAGGGCCTTCAGCTTCTCACAGACTTTGGGGTGGCCCTGGAGAACACACATTAAAGCATTTTATGTGAACATGGATCAAGCATGAAGCTTTATGAAGTAATCACACATAATTAATATGGCTTATCTGGATAACACACAAAAAAAGTGAAAATTACCACACACCTTATTTAAGACATTACTGACTTCACTGGCAAACTCTCTGGAGCACACCTCCAAGTGGAATATTTTCCCACAGTTTGAGACACAAGCACCGAGAAGCTGTGAGGACAAAGTGTACAGCATATTCACGAGGCTCATTACGTAAGCAGTTGACACACTTGTAGCACATGTTAATTTATCACTTATAAAAGAGTAAATTTGGTCACTTTACAAGCTCATAGCTTAGTGTCATTCAGGAAGTGAGTTATCAAACTTATGACCAAACATGGCTGTTTGTTTACAGTCTGCTTACAGTCAGCGCCTGCATGGCTACATGAGGGTCCTTGTGGTTCACTCTTCTCATTATAGAGCGGAGACATTCTTTGGGCCTGCAACAGAATAGCAGAACTCAAAGATTTGAGAAGGTTAAGCTATAAGAAGCTCCTCTTTGGACTTCCCTGAATTCAACTGCAAATCACTAAAACATGTTCTAACAATAGAAAACTGTCAAAACAAAAAAAGAAAAAGAAAAGAAAAGAAAGGTGTTTGTATGCCTTAGAGTGTGAAAAGTTAACTAACCCAGTGCGTGACTGCCCTATTTTGTCACATATGTCCAGAATGAGGCCCCAGTCCTCAGCAGTGTTCATCTCACTGGTTGCTTTCTCTGCAGAAAAGAAGAACGCCAACCAGCGTGAGAAGTCATCATTGAAAGAAAGAAAAAAAGAAAGAAAACTTGTCCAGACTGTATTTAGAGACAGAAAAGAAGAGATGTGGGAATCCTACAGAGCAGTAATTAAGCTACTTGAAACAGAAAAAAAAGGACTGTTGCAAACAGCCTGTGAGAATCCCCTTTCCATTATCATATTTGGTGCAGACAAATGTGAACAAGAACATTATTTTACTCTACAAATAAGCATAACCATAAGATTAAAAAAAAGTGCTGACAATATAACAGACACCTTCATGAAGACTACTGCACTGCAATGCACACAGTCTAACAGAGCTCAAAATCTGTGAAGATTTAACCTCAAGTTAATCTAAGGATTAATGCATTTCATTCAGCAGTGGGTTCTCTTTGCAACGTTGAGATCTCCTTCTGCCAAATAACATAATTTTAAAATGTTTATCCAGTAAGTGTAGCATGTAGGCTTGGTGTGTTCGACTCCTCTTGTCCTGGAAGCAGCTTCATGATTTACTAAAGGATGTACCGCTTGTACGGTTTAGAGCAGATACCGATGTTTAACAATGACAGCATTCATCTTCTTCATCTGCTTATCCAATTCAGGGTTGCGCTTGGGCTGGAGTTTACTCCAGCTATCATAAGGGGAGAGGTGGGGTACACCCTGGACAGGTCACCAATCTATTGCAGGGACATTTTAGTGCATTCCAAGCAGACATACAGGAATGGAAATAAGATGTCATACAAAGCTGATACATTAGGGCAGCCACCCAACATTGCAACTTTAACATCTCTGACTACTTTCAACCATAAAATTCAACATATTATAGTTGACTATTGCTCATGCTGATCACCCCAGGTCACACTGATTTACATACTCACATACACTTTCTCCTATATATATTCATACATGCGTACAATCACACACACACATTAATGTCCCCTCTCTCCCTTTATGCTAACTCATCTATTCTTCTTCTCATTTCTGTTTTTATCCAGTTGTCATCATTTACATGCATGCTCCATGTTAATCTCCGATTTGTTGATTGATTGCTTTTGGTATGTTTGTATGTTTATATGTTTATGTGTATTTATGTGTAGTGGACCTGATTTGATTGGGGCCTCTTGGCCAGGTCGTGTTTGTAAATGAGAACTAGTTCTCAAACATTTTTTAAAATTAAAAACAAACAAACAAACAAAAAACAGTGACTCCATGAAGAACCTGTTTGTTTGAATGATCTGAAATCACAGATGGAAAAAAAAATTCTTTCAACTAAATGACAGGAAAAACTTAAGTTATTTTATTTGCACCCCCAAAGCTGCACAAACATCCTCACTGAGGCACTTGGTCCTTTATCCAGACATGTTACAACAATTGGTGTTTTTATGACTATTTAATTGACTTTTAACAAACTAATTAGGAATGTCGTGAAGGGCAGCTCTTACCAACTCAGAGCCAGTGGTATATCCAGTTTTGCTGTCCAAGCCTTTACCACTTCTCACCTGCACTCAAGTATTTCCCTTAGGATTACCCAATTCCACTCTCTCTCATTTGTAGATGGTTCAAAATGTAGCTTATCAACTCTTAACTGGTTCAGAGATGAGGCAGCACATCATTCCTGTTTTAGCTCAACTGCACCGGCTACCTGTCAATTTTCAAATAAATTAACTCCACAATATATCACGGATCTTTGAATTCAACAACTTCTCTGTCACCCTTCTTGACTAAAAATTAAATGTGGTGGGGCTTTTGTGGTCATTGTCTGCTGCTCACCATTAAGTTTTTAATTTTTATTTCCTGACTTTCTTTTTTCAATTATTAATTTTACTACGTTGTGCATTTATCTGAGTTTCGTGTTTGTAATTAGAGACCTGGATTATAAATTACTGTACCTTTAAAGCACTCTGAGTAAACTGCTGCTATTAAAAAATTAAGCTGCAAAATATCAATAAGGATTTTTTTTTAATACAATAGTAAAGTGAAGCAGTGGATGTTCACAACAGCAGAAGTGACATATAAAGCAAGAACCAAAAGAGCATGATCACTTAAAGGCTGGAATAATATGACAGAGCATGTTTTACCAAATCAACATTTCCTGCTGGGTCTGAAAGCTTCAGACGATGTATGAAGCTGTGCAGTCAATCGTTTGTGTACTTTTCCCATCTCTGCACCATCTACATGTAAATGAAGTGGTTAACCACTCGACAAAGATCAAAGAGAGAAATGGAAACAGCGATACTGCGGTTTCGCACAGTTCCGCATCCTCTCTCTCTTCCACTCACTGTGAGAGATCAAGCACATCATTGTGGTTAGCTAACAAAAGATGGGATGCAGAAAGGTAGCCAATAATATGGCTTACTAACTTAATTCGGTAAGCCGACGACAAGTCTGTGTCTTCGCCTTCAATAATAGTTAACCTGACAAAACGATGCCTGTAATAAAGCTTGAAAATAACATCACACTTTTGCACGTTTTCAAGGCTAAATTTAAGATGCTATCGTTGCTGCTTGCTAGCTAAATACCCAAAATAAGACAGGGGAGCAAACTAGCCAACTGTGCTCTACAAACACAAGCCACACAGACATTTAGAATAATATCACGGGCTGCAGACTGTCAGTTAATACAGCCTACAGTATATACCCAAAAGGCACCCATATAACAATAATATAAATCTAGAGGCTAACAGAAAGGCTGCCCACAGCTGGAGAACACAAACAAAGCTGTCTGCACACAGCTACCTTAGCAAGCCTGCTAACAACAGCCTCCAGCTGTGATTACTCACCAACATCTTGGTCAAAGGGGTTGGTTGTGAAGAGAGGCATCGCTCGGTGTGTCAGCAACAACAGATTTCGCTTTCCCCAGATATTTTCTTTCCCTCTTTTTCTTATTTCATACAATAAAAATGCATAGTAACGACAGCCTGATGGGTGTCAAAGACAGCTAGCTGATTCTTTTCTACACAGTCACTCCTTCGTCAGACGGCAACAAGCAGGGCATTCTGGGTAATTGACAGAGACCGTACGATGTTTAATAAATGGCTAAATCAGCAACGACAGTTTAACGCTTCCTGTCAGACAACTGCTCACGCCTATGTGCTGCCTGGACACTAGAGAGAATGAATCATATGCCGCAAATTGTCCTTGGCTTAAAAAAAAATACCATGTCATCGTCAGGTGACGGTAATCACGTCACGAACTGACCGTGCGGCTGTAGCTGCGCGTGTAGTTCCGCGAATTTGTGTGGCATAACTAAATCACTAAATGGAACACTCTTTTAGCAGTTAACAGTGATCTAAAGTAAATTAACTTATATGTAGTTACATGAACAGCACTGATGGCATTAACTGCTGGAAGACTTTTTAGAATTGAAAAGAGACAGTAATATTTGCAAGCTAGTCAGTAATCTTGGCATCATTTTGGACAGTGATATCAGTTTTGATAATCATATTAATAAGTTCACCAGAACTGTTTTCTGCCACTTAAAAATATTTTTAAAAAGATAGATTTTTTTTATTATCTCAAACTGACAGAGAAATTGGTCCATGCATTCATATCAAGCATGTTAGGCTATTGTAATGCTCTATGTGCAGGACATAGGCAGCCAGTCCTTACACATACACAAAAATGTGAACATATTGAAGTCACTTTACGGATTCCTGGTTCAACACAGAATTACCTTTAAAATTATTCTATTAGTTCATAAAGTACTCCTCTCTGTCCCACCCCACCCCTCTCTGTCTCTGATCAAATCTTGTCCCCTTTTATTTTCTTTAATTTATCTTCTGTGCCTTTTTCTTCACATTACATACAAACACATTTATTGAGGTTTGGATAATTTATTGAAAGAAAGAAGAAATTCTTCATTAGTATATTTTTCTGAATAATTGATGTAGAACAAAATGTTGTGAATTAAGCATTATTGCCTACTTTGGTAGCAATAATTCAAATCCAAAGACTGAATATTACATCATATAAATACATAATTTGGTCATGGTTTTTGACAAAATCAACCTACCTGCTGTACTTAGTGTTGTATTTGTCTACTTAAGATATATTAAAATTATAAAGCACTCTGAGAGCACAAACCTCCACTGGGCAGTATTTACTTTTAAGGGAATAGTATTAGATTATATATATATATATATATATATATATATATATATATATATAATTTTGCTCTCTTTGTTCTTATTAAATGTACTCTAAGTTGTTTGTAGTACACTAAAAACATATGAGCAAACTTTTGTTATTTTCCCTGTTGAAACCCATTTTGACATATTTGACATAATTTTTTTGAATTTATGTGGATTCATTATCTTTCTCTTGACAATATTTTTCTTTAAAGAAAATTTTTTATTTACAAGATTTATATAAGATTTTGTTTTCAACTTGAATGAAAGGCAGATGTGAAATGTAAACGTGAGGTCAGAGGTCAAATGTGACGTATTTTAAATCTTTCTATGGTACTTCCCGTATGTTGACAATACACACAACACTTGTAAGAATAATAGTTTCTTTATATAGTTTCTTTTTTCATAGGCTTTTTGTCAATTTTCGACAAATAATTAATTAAGTTGACCTTGAACACCTCGGTAGATGTAAGCCAAATTTTAATGGATTGTTAACATGACCCCAGTCTGCACCCCGAACAAAATTTGATCAGTATTCATTCAACACCTTTAGCGTGTTTACAGACAAAATGGCACACGTGTACACGCTACCAAAAACACAACCTCCTTGGCAGAGGTAAAAATATTTATCATGCTTCAGTTATTTTATCATGAGGTTTAGGCAGCATTAGTGAGTGTACTGTGTGTCTGGAGTGTCTGACACATGTAAGTTTAGCTGCCACTGAGATGCTTCTGTAATATTTTGTTATCTTTTCTCCAAACACTGATGCTATTCTGTAATACACTGGTTTTAGTGAAGACAATATGTGTAAATAATAAATAAATAAATAGCAGAAATTTGGGTAAAATTTAAGTTTCTATCTGTCTTTAGTCTTTATGGGCAAATGGTCTACATGCAATATCAAAACAAAAACTGACTGACTCCACACAAAATTCTTTCCCATTTTATTGTGTTAAGCATCCTGGCCTGATCCATAGGAACTCAGTGACTTAACGAAGGCACAAATCAGATTTAAACCAGATTACAAACTGCTATACAGTCCAGAAGCATTGGCAAAGATCAACAATAACAAGTGATTATGCAAATCATAAAAATGTAATGTTTCACATATTGCATTTGGCATAATGAATAAATCATCTGATAATGGATACATTGCAAACTATGTACATACTGTTAATGTATATCTCAGATTAAACTAATACTGGCAGCCTAAAGTCCAAGAAATACTGTCCTTCATAACACAGCAATAGTGCTCCCACTGAGCAATCTATTCCCCCAAAAAAGAGGCACTGAGAAAATTTGCTCTACTTTTGTTTCTATTTGTTAGCTCAGGTTATAGTTGTTTGCTGGGTAATGATGGTAATGATGTTTGTGGGAACTTGCTTCTAAACACAACTACGATTCTGTGAAGTATTTTCCTGAATACAAAAGAGTTCTACTTTAAGAATATAATCCTCTGACAGTTTTTTAAAGTTTAAAGATTGAGAAAGAAGTCAAGAAATTAAACAATATGAAATCCAACCAACTATTTGTCTTTTGTAAAATATTATTTACAGATACACATGTACAACAGTGGCTGCACCAAATGTATAGCCTAAATAACATGTTTTTTCATTACAAATTGTAAATCAATACAACAGTGGAATGGCTCTGTGTTTGTGCTGCTTTTTGCACTGTACTATGCTGTAAAGTGCCTTTAAAGACAAACAGTCAAAGTGTCAGTGATGCTCCACTGGGCTGGTTTGATCAGAGTCAGGTGGAGCTCCTTATGTCCCTCATTATCATGACATTAACTTCAACTTCATCCTCTTCACCTTTCTCCCAGAGACAGATTACTGCTTCTTAGATACTATAAAACTGGAACTTCCACTGTGAAGAGAACAAAAATATAACACATAAAACCAATTTTGTCTCTACATCTCTGTGTGTGCTTACAAGATGTTGCATTTACAACAAAAGTTACAGCTCTCATATTGACATTTTGAGGTGTCATTGCATGAAAAGAACAGCTGTACTAGCGGACATTAATGTGTATGGTGTTGTCGCTATGGTGTCTAGGACATGGACTGGGCCATTATTAATGTTACTATTTTATTAACTGCTTGATCAATTCAGCGTCGCAGGGGGCCTATTGACAGTTAAACACGATGTGATAGAATCCACTGTATTTATTATGCCTGTTTGAGTAACATTTGTGCCCAGCAGTTTTAACTTTTTATAGATTTGTGGCACATTCTAAAAATGTACATTTGGGGTGAAAAAAATAAACTTGAGGTCAGATGCCAGATTTGGTCTTTATGTGAGATTTTACAATATTTTACAATATTACAAAAAAATGTAACTTTCCAAATACAAACAAATAGTCAATTTCAAAATTAATTAAAGTTTGATATGAAGAAGGTACTCACAGTCAAAGGCACGTTCACAGATGAAACCGATGCGGTCAGTGCAGTAAAAATCATTCCAGTTGGCATTATGGATAAGGCCAGCACAATCCTCGCCATCTTCGTGACCGTGCTTCCAGTTATCAGGCTGGCCAGGCTTCCAATTCCTAAAAGCAACCACAAAGACAATTGATTACACTCATAAAACATGTCCCGTACAATTAAAATATAGTCATAGATGTATAACTTACATGAAAACAGGTATGGTTCCATCTGCCCACTTCCAAACATTTTCCTCCTCTCTATCACTAAGTCCCAACCAGAAATATCCCTTTCCTGTGATGGCATTTCTGACAAATTGCTACAAGTAGGACAGCAAAGAAGATTTAATGAGAAAATTAGTTCATAATAACATTTTATGTTAGTTTAAATTGTGTAAATTTTTAAAATTGGCAACAGCAGATATATCTGGGCCTAATGTAATTCACCTGTTCCTCATTGTTATTGATAATGAGCATATGCGCTGAAAGGTTGGCACAAAATTGCTTGGCCTCATCAAAATTGAGCCTCTGTGAACCGTAAGACAAGTAATAGCAGCTGTCTCCAAACTTTCGGAACTCACGTGGACAACCTGGAAGAATAAATTAACATATGCATATTATGTAAGCAAACAAAATCACTGGAGATGCTGTTTATATAGTGCAAGGTATCAGCATTTACAAAAATGTACTTCTAAAGGGAAACATAACTGTTTTCTAGCTTTATCTAGTCATTTAACTCACCAGGCTTTGGGCTTGTGGCGACAGGGGGCTGGGCAGACACAGAGCCTTGTGGTTCCTCTGCTAGTTTAGTAGTTTGGGAAGGTTTGGTGGGCTGAGGGACCTGATGGAGCTGAGTGGGCTGAGGTGGCTTTACAAATATGGGAGTTGCAGGCAGCCCTGGAAGACCTGGAGGACCAGAAGGGCCAATAGGTCCAACAGGCCCACGAGGTCCCTCTAAACCTGCAGGTCCTGCTGCTCCTCTGGGCCCTTGTGGCCCTGGTGGTCCTGGCATTCCAGGAGATCCATCCCTACCAGGAGGCCCTGCAACCCCAGGGTCACCTTTCTCACCAGGGATTCCAGGTCGACCACCAGACCCTCTTGATCCTTTAGCTCCTGGAAGACCTCGTGGCCCAACTGAACCTTTTGGACCTGTAGCACCTGATGGTCCAGCTGCACCTTGCTCTCCTTTAGGTCCCATCAATCCTGGCAGTCCTTTGTCTCCTTTATCACCTTTTTGTCCTGTTTGGCCCATTGGCCCCTGAGGACCTCTGTCACCTCTGGGGCCTCTTGGACCTGGTAGGCCTGAAATAAGAGCAGATAAGTGGACTGTAACTGACAAAAGATGGTATACTGTAACTGTTGCACTGTCAGACAAAACATTACCATTGGATTCTTGTACTCTTGTGTTTCTTTTAATTTTACATTTTTTAAAAATTTTATTGTGTACTACACACGAGAAGAGGTAAGATCCTCTTCATTATCAGAAGTCACTAATAATTTATAGATATGGTTCTTCTGAAGGCCAGAATCTGGTGAATCATGTGGCTTACTCAAAGAGACTGAATGCAAGATTAAGAAATTTGTAAATGCACTAAAGTTTGGTAAACTGTACTAGTTCAACACAGTACCTACAATAATTAAATCAACTCATAATTTCACTAATAATGGGAAAAGATGCCTTAATTGCATGTCGTCTCTCAGATTAAACATACTGTATATATGATCAAATGCTCTAAAAGATGCACACCAAGGATTTATTACCTTGTAGAATGGTAAAGTTGGTAATAAGCTGTGTGTGCTTGCTGTCCACTAGCTTCATCTCCTCCATCACCATAGACAAGTTGTTGACCTCTCTGTCCAACCTGGCTACTAGCTCATCCTGCTGGGCGCGCAGCTCTCTACTGTCTGCACTGGCCTGTGTCACACTTCCATTGAGTCCCAGTAAAAGGTCTGAGTGTCGCATTACGGTCTCAGCACAGGACCTCAGGCCATTCAGCTCGGAGCTGATGACACCAAGAATCTGAGCAGCAAAGCTAACGTTTCCAGTCACACGGTCCATGTCACTCTCATGTCTATCTAATCGTGCTTCCATTTTGTCAAACTTAAATGAGGTGACATTATCATGGTCTCTCTGGTGGTCCATCATCTCACGCAAGCTCTGGTCATGCCCCTCAGTGAGAGCTGAGGTATTCTGAATTTGGCTGGCTAAAGTGTTGAGCTGAGCTCCCAAGTCATCCAGTGCCTCTTCATTGGACCTGGTCAAGGCTGAGTTGTTGGCTGCCAAAACTTGAAGGTTCTGAACTTTTTCTTTTAGCCATTCTGTGTCAGCCCGTGTTTGTCTGGCTGTTTGCTGCAGAATCTGATAGTCATTTTTCAGTTTCTGAACTTCCTGCCCTGCATCTTCAATTGTCTTATGCAGTGTGCTGAGCAGATTGCGCTGCTGGGCCTGCGTGATGTTCAGTGCACTGACAGCAACCTCAGTCTGGCTCTGTACTTTGACCTGGCTCTGCATCTCAGACTGGAGCTGTGTGGTGTCTGCCTCAAGGCCGTCGATCATTCCACTGTAGGAGGTCATGGTCTGTTTGATCCCACGGAGTGAAGCAGCATTGTTTTCCATAAAACTGTGCAGCGAGACATGTTCATTTTCCGTGCCATGTCCTGTTTTCTGAAGTTCCTCCAGCCTGTCACTGTTACTCGCTGCCCTGTGGTCAATGTCCTGAAGCTGATTCTGTAATGCTTCCAGATCTGACTTGAAAGTCTTAATTTCACTGGTGGCATTAATTGACAACGCTCCAGCCTGATCATCTGAAAAAGGGACGCACAAAAATATCTGTTAAACGAGCATATAACTAAAGTATGACATTGTCTTGTGTTACTGACACTTACCTAGTTTCTTTAAGTCTGTCTCAACAACATTGACCTTTCCTCCATAATTCTGCATGCCCACTGTCACACTGTCCATTTTCTCAACCACTAAGAAAAAGGGAAAGAGATTTTGTCTTTATTGTAAATCAGAGCTGGCAAAGTGTAGACATTTTTGACTTAAGTAGAAGTACAGACACCTGTGTTAAAAAATACTTTGGTAAAGGTTGAAGTACTGATTCAACTTCTTTACTCAAGTAAAGTGAGAAAGTGCAGGCTCTTGAATGTACTCAAAGTAAGAAAGCAAAAAAGTAGCTTGTTGAAAGACATTTCTATCTGCTATTTTTGTGCAAAGCTAATTAAACCTGGTGCTATATTAATTATAATCAAATAATATTAGTTCATGGGAATATAAACTCTTTTTGGACTTTGCTTCCACTCTTAAACAGAAAAATTACTACAGTCATGGGTTAAAGTGGGATGTGGCAGGTGGGGGAACCCTAAGATTGGTTGTAGTGGCTCAGCGTGGGGAAAAGAATCACAATAATTTCTATTGTGAGCTCCAGTAGATTTTCTTTGTGTGCAGGCTGTGATCAGCTGTTGCTGCCCTGAGGTTTACTGCTCTTTGTGGATTTACACCACTGAATTCAACATGATGTAACCCAGTAATTCATGAGCTATCTTGGCTGATTTCCATTCCCCATGTGCTATTTATGTGCTATTTTCCCTCCATTTCCCTCCGGTTTGATGTTTGAAGGCACACAGTGATGAGAAATAAAAACTCTCCTCCCTTGCATTAAACCTAAAGTAATGAGCCTCTTTTGGAAATGTAACGAGTTAAAAAGTACAGATATTTGTTTTTAAATGTAGGGAGTAAAATTAAAAAGTAGTCAGATAAATTAATACTCAAGTAAAGAACATACACCTGAAAATGCTACTTAAGAACAGTAACAAACTATCTGTACATTGTAGCTTCCCACCTCTGTTGTAAATAGCTGTAGTATGCACTGTACATAAACGTATTCTGCAGAGGGGCTTCTTAACAGCAGAGGGCGTTGTTGCATTCATACCTCTGCGATGAATAACTGGAAAGTCGGAACATCAATGATGGGCACATGGTGTTGAATGGAGTGAAAAACTTTCCTAACATTTTTGGATCCGGGCAACTGTGTATCTGTTGATTGATACAAATCTCCATCCACAGTGGACGTTCACAAATTCCACTTCATTAGTGTAAACAATGCCAAACACATAATCAATACAACACCAGCACACTCTGACTCCGCTCTCTCTCTCTCTCTCTCTCCTTACATCTGCTGTAAGAGTCTCCTCTCTTCCATGGTTTGTTTTTCTCTCAGTGTGTGGGCGTCTAAAAACTGAACTGGAAAACACCCAAAGTGTTCACTGTTATCATTCCAGGAGTGACAAAAACATGAAACAATAACATGTACTTGGGACAAACAAAAATTATTTCAAAGAGCTGTTGGCTAACTAATGAGAACTGGCGTATGAAGGTTGAATCTCATTTAAATCTGTCTTATTTTCTCTAAAATAATCATGTACTTTTTTTTGGGGGGGGGGTCATAGAAAAACTTTATTCATTTGATAAAAGCGATTAAAAAAATGTAGAATAAAATAGAAACACCTGCAAAACTTCCCAATAATCTTGAACATACCTTCTTTCACCCTTCTATTAATCTTTCCATTCGTCTCACATTCCTGTATTGGAAAAGCATTAGGAGTTATATAAGGTTGTTAACTTAAGTCTTACTGGCTGCCTCTTGTGACAAGTTATGAGAAAAAAGGTAGGCAGTTACCCAAACTGAGATTAACGCTGAGGAATGCTGCAGGAGCAGCATTCAATAAACAATGCTTTAACGGCAATGAAAGCATTCATTTGAAGAATAGCGGCATATCCACTACAAAGTGCGTAGAAAAAAAAAAGAGTACAATTCACTTCACATTGGTTTCTTGCGAACTCAAAGTATTTTGGACACTTGCAGCAATTTGTGAGTCAGCCTGTGGTTCATGAGACAACAAATTGCAACCATGCCATAAAATCTCCTTTGGGCTGTTAAGCTGGGATAGTTGCTGCACGGTCACCTGGTAGACATTAGAGCTAAGCCATCAAACCCACTTGGGCTTGACTCAAACAGACCTAAAGCTGGAAACCTAAAATAAACCTGATAGTACTTAATTCTGATTTAAATCTAAACTTAACTTGTGAAGTAGTTTTAATTAAGTCTTTCACCATTAAGAAAATGTGCTGTCTGTTGCCTGTGGAGCAGGTAAGACTATAGCAATGTTTCACTCGAGGATATTTTGACATGTTTTCTATGAGCGCTTTGGACCACAGATGTGTAAGGCAGAAAATGCATTCCACACTGATGGCACCTGAAATGATTGGAATTCCTCTCTGTTTCTGTTGAACATAATTTCCCCAGTTCAAACAGGGAGAAACAGCAAAATGCTTGCCGTAAGGACAATGTCACACAATCTGTTTCCCATTCCAAGCTGTGGCTAAATATGTCAAATACGGTGGACAGTAAACAACGGTTTCTGTCAACAGAGTGGTTAATCTTAGGTCAAAGCCTCTGACTTTACTGTTCACAATACAACCATCTGAATTTTATCAGGCATCAGAGATAAAGACAAAGGCAGAGAGACTGGGGGACCATGGGAGTTGGAGGGCAGGGAAGGAGAAAACAAAGGAAAAATCAACGACAAACAAAAAAACAGTAATTATGCCAACATCAGACATCATACTTTTGTCTGCTCAGAGTCTTTTCCTGAAGCTGGGCTTATCATCCTTCCTGGATTTTCTATCCATCCATCCATTTTCTTCTGCCTATCCTTTTCAAGGTTGCGGGGGGCGTGGAGCCTATCCCAGCTGTCATAGGGCGAGGGGCGGGGTAAACCCTGGACAGGTCGCCAGCCTGTCGCAGGGCCAACACAGAAAGATGCACAACCATTCACACTCACACCTATGGGCAATTTAGAATCACCAATTAACCTAACCCCAGTAAGTGCATGCCTTTGGACTGTGGGAGGAAACCGAAGTGCCTGGAGAAAACCAACGCAAACACAGCAGAAAGTGAAAACTCCACACTGAAATTAGAATTAGACTCATGCTCATGAGTTCTCACTTTCTATGAATGTTATCATACTCAGCCAGCAAATACACCCACAGGAGCACAATACAGATTTACACATCAAAGGCAAAGAGGGGCAATTGTTATGAAGCTTATGCATAAGTTCAATAAGGAAGATCTATACAGTATTCACTCCTCTGTCTGCTTTCCTGGGTATTTGGCTGCTAGTTTATTCTCCTCATCACTTTTGCATTCCTATGCCGTCAAACTCAAAGCTGACATCATTACACTACTCTAATCATCTTTGTGCCCACCTTCTTCAAACCAATCAGTCTCTACTCTGCATACAGTGTATCACAAAAGTGAGTACAGCCCTCACATGTCTGCATATATTTAAGTATATCTTTTCATGGGACAACACTGACAAAATTACACTGTTATATAAGCTTCACACAGACTACTTTTCATTGTGTCAAAGTGTCATTTTGTCAGTGTTGTCCCATGAAAAGATATACTTAAATATCTGCAGAAATGTGAGGGGTGTACTCACTTTTGTGATACACTGTACTTTAAATCTCAGTGCTTACCTGCCATTCTCTCTTACAGACTCATTCATGTCTAATGTCATCATGAGACTCATGGGACAGGAGCTTAATTCACATGTAGAATTAAGGAATGGCAAGGATATTTGATAATGCTAGTTCATGGATGGGGAGTGAAGAACACAATTTCAAAATCAAATAAGAAAATGAAATGTTGTGTTTTCTTTTAAAGCATATGCATTTTTGTTTGCATATTAATATCGCTGGGCTTGTAAGGTCTAACTTCAACCTGGAAAAAATAACATCACCATCTGCTGCTGCACCGTGACCAGTTTCGGTAGTGGTTTCAAGGCTGTCAGGTGAGCTGTTATGGATGCCAAGACTTACAGTCCATCTAACAACTATGGTGTTATTCAAGCAAGCATTTTAACTTTAACTTCAAGTTACCACTTACCTTTGTATCCGAGGACAGCCACCGCTATGGTGAGCAGGGCACAGAGCACATAGAGGAGTGCAATTGCCGCCCTCAATGCCCAGTCATTTTTACACTTGGTGCACTCTGTACCCTCCTGAATTCCTGTAACACACAACAGGGTCTGTGTCACAAACCAGTGAACAGTATGCAGGAGGTTGGCTTTAAGCAAGGAGAATGGCCCAGGTATGAGTTACAATAGCAGTAGAAACTCATACAGTTAACAAAAAAAAAAACCAAAACAAAAACAAATGTTTTCATATAAAAAGCGAAACCACACGGATTCTTTCTTTTTTACGTCATAACTAACTTTAGACCTGCGTGTCTGTGGTGGCACATGCTGTGCTTTTCTCCAGTCAAGTATCAATTGGAAACATTTGGCCTCATTAACTGGCAAGAAGACTCACTCTGAAACTTTGAAAACACTGCACATGTGTTATCCATATGACTGAGGAACCAAAACAAAACACTACTATTCCCCTTCTGTGTCACTGGCATCCAACCTAAAACATTGGGACAGTGAGATTTTTGGTCATTCATGACACAGATGTTTACCTCTGCTTCTTAAAAATCACAAACACCAAGTGATATGATGCCAAACACTGTAGGCAGGATAGTTGTTTGACTTTATTAGAACTGACAAAGTAAGTTTGACAGTCTGGAGGACATTCGACTAAGAATAATAACAAGTAGACAGGCATTTATAGAAACCTGGTCTCTACCCACCATGGTCACAGAATACAGTCAAACAATACATGCAAAAGATAACTTGGACAGTTGAGTATAAGATAACTTGTAAAAGATAACAGTTGAGTATATCTTGTATTAAAAGATCATATGGAGACAAAATATGATGCTATGGAGCCTTCCATTCAGCCAGGTCAGCTTAACACAGATAAGGACAGGATCTTATAATTTTCCATCACATCAGCAGTGTGGATAAAGGCCTTATGGTTCAAACTCCTAATTTGTAACACAGCAATATTTAAGATGTCTTTAAAAGGTGTCTCGCACTAAAGACTGATGAAAAAATTATCATATTGGTACAGAGAATCCAGCAATAATGATATTGTTTAGAAAATGTTGGCATTCAAATTGAGCTTCTGAGTTAGGATCACATATATAAAGTTTCTTCAAGTTATTAAAATTAATTATTTTGCTTTTCTTTTGAATCTAATATGAAACATTACAGTCATGTGAAAAAGCCCATTTTCAGCATTTTACAGTAGTCCTGTGAAAATCTGAGAACGCCCTTACTGCTTCTGTAAGAATTAAGAGAGTACGTAGCAGCCAGATGGCGCTAATCAGATATACTTCATTAACAGTAAGTGTGACCACATCATTAAAAGCAGGTGTTTTGGTAGTTTGCTGGTCTGATGCATTCAGGTGTGTGTGTGTTAACATAATGCCACAGTCTTCCCAGAAGTGGACATCCCAGTAAATCCCCCCTAAGGTCACATTGTGTAATACTCAGAGAAATGGCAAAAAAGCTAAAAGCTACATCTTAGAATCTGCAGGCCTCGGTTCGCATGTTAAATGTTAAAGTTCATGACAGCACAATTAGAATAAGACTGAACAAGCACATCTTGTTTGAAAGGGTTGGCAGGAGAAAGCCTCTTCACTCTAAAAAGAACACGGCTTAGGTTTGCAAACTTGCATCTGAACAAACCGCAAGACTTCTGGAACAATGTCCTTTAGACCGAAGGGACCGAAGTGTTTTGACATAAAATTCAGTGCCATGTTTGGTGAAAAACAAACATAGAATATCAACACAAACACCTCATAGTAACTGTCAAACAGAGTGGTCGAGGGATGATGATGTGGGCTTGCTTTGCAGCCACAGGACCTGGGCACCTTGCAGTCATTGAGTCAACCATCAACTCCTCTGTATATCAAAGCATTCTAATAATAATAATAACTTTATTTGTATAGCACTTTTTAAAACACAATTATAAAACAGTTTGACTGAAACCACACATTAAAGATAAGTATACATGCTCCAGCATGCAGGCACACAGTCAAACACAAGGTTCAACATACACACTTTCACACACACATTAGATGTGAACTACAGCCAAAAAATAATGGGAGAAAGATTAAGGCAAAGCTAACCTATAAAAATGAGCTTCCAGCAGCTGTTTGAAACAAACCACAGATTCAACCAGCCTAACAGGCTGAGGAAGGCTGTTCCAAAGCTTAGGCACTACAACATCAAAAGCATCATCACCTCTGGATTTAAAATAAGAGCGTGGAACATTTGGTCAGCTGATCGGAGAGGCCGACAATTTTAAATGTTTATTTGGGAAATGGAAAGTAGAGTATAAGCTGTTTTAAAAAGAACAAGTATGCCTGTTTCCCAGATTTGTTTACAGTGTGGTATTGAAGATTTAATCCTCAGTTGTGTACACGTTGGTGTACTTTTCCTGTGTTAGCAGTATTACAGTGTTACAGTTCATCATATGAGTCATATTAGTAAGTATTCTAGAGTCACATGTGAGGCCATCTGTCCGACAGCTAAAGGTTAGCCAAAACTGGGTTATACAACAGGACAAAAATCCCAAGCACAAGGCTCTGAAATAGACCAGTCAAAGTCCAGATCTCAACCTGATTGAAATGCTGTGGCGGGACCTTAAGACAGCTGTGCATAAACAAATGCGTGCAAACCTCAATGAACTGAAGCAACACTGTAAAGAAGAGTGGGCCAGGATTACCTTCACAGCAATATAAGAGCCTGATAAAGTCATACAGAAATGATTACTTCACGTTATTGTTGCTAAAGGTCATTTTACAAGCTACTGAATTGTGGGGGGGCACTTAACTAGAGTCCTATGACTTTAAGTGCACTATGCTGGTAATGCTTCTGGGTCAGTCTTCTGGTCAAAATGTGCCCACATATGGGTATATATGGGTATGTCAACTGTTTCCACTGGGGGAAACACTGTGCAGCTGGGCTGACATCGTCACATGACTTTCTCCTTCAAACAGCATCAGAGGCCTCGATCTGTCCCATTAAGTCATGTCAACAATGATGGGAGAGAATCTGTTCTATCCTTCAAAGTCAGGGGTGGGCTAGGACCACCAAAGGGGTACTGAGGGTTTGGCCTTTCTGCTTTGGACCCAGACATCTGTGCAAACATCATGTCTGACAAACTATAAGGGGCCCCACTGTGGAGCTAGACACGGATATGCCGGCCACTGTTGTCCTTATGCGTACCGACAGCCTCATGATGGGAGTAGAGTGTGGAGAGCTCCGTCAGAGGAACCCCCCCACTGGCCCTGAACACATGCTGTCTCAAAGTATAACATCACACCATGTAAACAAGCAGCTGAATGTCTGCAGGTTCTGGGTCAAAAGCAAGGCAAGTGTGGTAATGACTTTCAAATAAGCTTTTTCCCATTCAGGTTTCTTCCACAGAAATAATACAAAAAAAAATGTCTGTGGCTTCAAAATCTTAACCAAAGAGATAAAAGAGTGTTTTAATTGTTGCGACAGATACCTAAATTTAATCTTTGTGCAGACTTTTTAGTTCCTACAGTTAGCGTGACTACAATTCAGCACCTACTGTGTATAACCTGGGTTAAAACTGTAACTACCATATTCTCCCCACAGTGACGCTTCCACTGAACTAACATGGAAATTCTTTCTGGGCAGAGAAGTTGATGACTCGTTCCAGGGCTGTAACATTTTCCCTCTGCTTGTCATTGCAGTTTTTTTTTTTCTTTTTGCTAACCTCTAAATGATTTTGCATAAACAACAATTTTGTGTGATGTGGTCCACAGTAACACTTCCAAGGTATCTAAAGCATTCCTTTACAGAGAAGCCAGAGAGAAAATAAACCTACATGGTTTCTATAACCATTCATCAGACACTTTTGATTGTTTTGTCACACAGGTGACGTTAAAATGTGTTAAGGTAAACAAGTTAAAGAACTCTCCGACAATAAACTTGCACTGTTCATTTTAATGATGATAATCAAAGTACAGTACAGCAAAGTGATAATCAAATATGTCACATGGAGTCTTTTTTTACTGGCAAAGCAGAAACGAGACCATGAGACCACCGGCCACTGATCCAAAAGACATGAAAATCCGAGTGCTGGAGTCTGATAAGAGAAAATCAAAAGAAGCCAGCCATCCATCCACTATCTTCTGCTTATCTAATTCATGTCACAGGGGGTGGGGTGGGAGGTGGGTGTGGCTGGAACCTAGCCAGATGCCATAAGAGGAGATGCAGGGTACACCTGGACACGTTGTCAGTCCGTTGCAGCATAAAAGACACAAAGTTGTATGTATGTACTTTTTTTTGCACTGTACCTCATTAGTCAGCACATATATTGCATTTTATATACATAATACTATTGTGATTTAAACGTAAATATGAAGATATATGCACGTCATGAGCTGACTTAAAACACATTGTTAAACCAAAAGTCTGGTGCAGATCGCAGAGGGCTGTTGAGGTCTGTTGAGAGTTGAGAAGCAGGACAGCAGCCAGAAAGTTCCCAATCAGCAGGCTGGACTTGAGCCACCTAATCCCCACGAGGCAAATAAATGTCAGAGAAGGCAAGAAAGAGCAGCGGTATGGTGGAGGAGACTGCGTCTGACATTTTATTGCTGTCAAATGAAAACTGTGTAACTGCAGTTTGGGCCTGTTTTTGATCATTTGGGCTTTTGAATGAAGACAAAAAGAAATATATTTCCAGAAAGATTGAACACTACTTTTTGTAATCTTGAGAACAAATGCCAGCTCTGCAGGGATGGCACTGCTTCTGTCTCTAGGTCAAGATAGATGGATTACCAGGGAATGTGCTGCAGGGATTCACTGTGTCCAGAGGATGAATGTGAATGACTCTTCCCGTAAAAGTCTAAGGTTCACATTTGTGGTTTGCTTTCCCTGAAACTACTGAATGGATTGCCATGGCCTTTGGTTAGGTGATTTTTAATTTATTTATTTTTTATCTGAACTTAGCATTATGACTGACTGGATACAAAATTAATGACATTCCCACTGACCAGGGGGGTACACTCAGAGTTTACTGTTAACGTTTAAATGATAACATGCTGTGCACACAGTTAACAGCACCCGTTAAACATCAGCATGTTAGAATTGTAACTGGTAGAATAAACATTGCTAAGCTCTACACTCCCCCACAGAATTTTCTCTGCAAAGAACAACTTAAACCTCAAATGCCAATTGGATCAATTGCTTTTTTTTACACTTCCATTTTGTTTTTTCAGCCCTGCTTGTATAATAGCTCTGACCCATCAGATTAATTCCTTTGGTACACCTGGGCTTTGGCAGTAGATCCTGTACATCCTGTACTTTTCAGGGTCTCTATGAGTAGAGCTTTTTCATAAGTATCTTGTTCCTATCTGGAGATCTGGGATCTGGGATCTGGAAAGTATGGAGGCCAGGTCAATGTTGTGAGCTGTTCAGTATTTATTTTTTACTCTCTTTTTCTTTGGTTGGAGTTGCCCCCTGCTGGGGGATACTGCCATCATTTGGGAGTCCCATTGCCATGAGGGTGGTTGGGAACTTAGTCGAAGTAGCATCCACATGAATCCCAGGATCCAAGGATTCCTAGCAGATCGTGTCACAGCATTGTAATGACAAGATCAATGATGCTGATTAACTTGACCTGTAAGTAATTTTGATGCTGTCGGTGATACTTAAGAGAAGTTATGCTCAGTTGTGGATCAGTTTTGTCTTTGTCAAATACTTTATTGTTGTCATAAACGTGGAAAAAAGACAGAGGCAGGGGATTATGAGACAGGGGGAAAATAGGCAGTGAATGATGAGGCATTCCAGTGTGGCGTCCATGAAACAGCTGTATTTCATCTGGACTCTGAGCCAGTCAAAGAAAAAATTCCCCGTTTCCTTGTACCTGAAATTAGACTTACTTGCAAGCCCTGTCTCCCTCCTGCCTAGCAGTGGAAATTTCCATAGCAACACAAAGAAAGTCTGTACAGGCTAGAGCCTTTTTGTGTGAAGAGTTTGTCAAGAATGTTATTGCTATGTCATACGTAGTAGCTGGATGGCTACCACAGGAACTCTTTGATTTCACAGCCTTCTCTTTTGTATGAAAGCTGAAAATGATAACAAGCCAAAACCCATCGGTCACACAGAACTTTTCACCTCCACCTGAATGGAGTCTGACACGTTCTAATGCTGTCAGTACTGTATTCTTGTTCATATTTCCTCAGGGAATGCAAATATTTCTCTTTTAAATGGTAAACCACTGTAAACTGTGGATCTATAAACTGTCATAACTTCAGTTACAGTATTTGTGGTTCCAGTTCCAGTTTGTTATTTATTTCCATAATCATTCTTGGACTTGGCTTTTTACAATTTGGTTTAGATATTGCTTCAACAAACCAAGTAGATACACAGAAAACAAGCAGTTTATCAAACAAATGTAACACAGTGGACCAACAAGGATGCAGCAATCCAGCCAAAAAATGCTGAGCTAGTTCAGCAAGGAGCAAAGTGGTAGACTGAATACATCAAAGTAAACTACACTTTCATCTCGCCAAGTGCAAATTGGGTTCGAAAAACTGAAGCATGGTTCTGACTCCACAATTAAGACCATGTTAAACTCTGAACAAGTTTTGCAAGGTGCACTGAGGTCCTGACGTCCCCCTTTGGCTGCTGCAGCTAAAAGTCGCCAACAGGAATGTTAACAAGTAAGCACTATTCAACAGGGGAAGCTACCACTGAGACAAATTACTAAGGCATTAGGTTCCTTGAATTGCTGAGCTAGCTTAGCATGCCAGGCCTCTATCTCTTTTTTTTTTTTTTTTACTTTAAAGTGTCATAAACCTGCTAACAGGTTTATGGCCCTCAGGTCCTCTAACACATCTGGACCTTGTTACAGTGGAGCCAAATCAAAGGATGCATGCAATCATTTGATACATCATCCCTTCGTGCCAAGCAAGTGGCTAAATTTTTAACTTTGTTACAGTAGGCTATTTTGGGTGTTTTTATAAGAAACCTTCCCAGTGGTAGCCACTTCCTTTACTTGATGAGTAAGGAGCTCAGATGTTTACAGTTTGAGAGAACTGTATGTTGTTGGAAAGAAAATAATACATGGATAACTCCATGTCTGAACAGGATGACATGTCCATGTTACACACACATCCACACACACACACACACATACATTGCCTCAAGCTGAAAAAGCTGAATGTGGTACTCGGGAGGCTTTGGCCAGAGACCATAACACAAACACTGTACTGGGATATACAATATGGACGAGTGTCTCGGACACATCCTCTCTTCAGAATGCTGTCAACCTTCAAGTCTTACACAATAGGGGCCTTCTCTTTCCAGTTTCAGTTTTAGCTTGTGAGATTTATTGCAAAGAAAATAAAATCCAAGTATTATTTCACAAAGAGACATGCCAGCTGATCTAATTCATGTTACTTTCATGTTTTCAACATGTGTAATCTGGGGCATTTCATTTGACAAAAAAAACAATAAAAAACAATAATAACCACCACCACTATCTTTCATCCATATTATTACAAACATTTTGAGACTTTACTTGTGCCTGACACAAAAACACAATTTCATGCTAAATCATCTCCTTATTGAGTCTTGCCTAATGTCATCAGCTGCATTATAAACACAAGTATTAAACTCTGCTTGCAACATTTGTTTACCTGAAAGCAATCTGACATGCTCATGGTTGCATGCAAGTTCCACTGAAGTTTCGTAACAACAAAGTGTGCTACTGAAGGAACTGTGCAAACTGAGAAAAATAATAGAACAGAGCTTGTTTATTTTTATCAGAAACTTTATGATGCATTTCTCATTCATTGAACAGTCTTCTATGTTTTTATTTCCAATTGGTGGTGGTGGTGGTGGTCGGGGGTAGAGAGACTGTTAGCTGGCCTGTTAAAGACAGACACAAATCCATGATGGATTTGATTAACCCCAGTTTTGTCATCTCATCTGTGCACTGTTAAAGAAAGACAGACTATGACAAATGGTCATATACTGTAATTCCTTAGAGACACACATTTAAGAATGCATGTGTTCCTCATAAACAAAGCTGGGCCACTGTGTTGGGGATACTCTGCATCGCTGGACTGAATACCAAGAAAGTCTTTGTGTTCTAGTCAGCAGTTTCCATTTAAATCCATCTCATCACGCAGTTTATGATGAGATTGAGGAGATCTATCGCTCGAGTCACATCTGCTGCCAAACAACAACTGCTGGCTGCGTTTTAAAATATAGTGTGCGAGGTAGGTTCACTACAAGCTGGCAGGCACAGGTAGTGTTAGCAGGCGGGACTTTGTAATATAACTGAGAGTTAATATTACCAGGGATGGCTGTAAAGTGCAACTCAAACAACACCTGTATCAACAGGCGAATGCAAGTAAGTATTTTTATACACATTAACTGCTTGTAAACTTTTGATATCCCAGTGCTCTACAACTGGCCTAAAACCAACCATGACACATTTGCTGTTTTCTTGTGCAGAGGGAACACTCAACATAATGATGTTATGAATATACAACATGGACCTGTATATTCAATCCAACCAGATAAATTATTATTACACAAATTAATACAAACATCTCTTACACAGCTAAAATGAAATTGTGATTAAAGATCTAGAAAGAGGCATGTTAAATACTAGGCTGTTGTTACTTACATGAACTATGTGCTAATGAATAATGCAAAGTTTTCAAGGGCTTCTGAAACAGTGTATTCATCCATCCATTTTCTTCCACTTATCCTATTCATGGTTGTGGTTGGGCTGGAGTCTGGGCTGGACAGGTCACCAATCGATCACAGGTTCTAACATAGAGACAGACAACCACTCATGCTCTCATTCACACCTACAGCCAAATTAAATCACCAATTAACATAACGTGCATGTCTTTGGACTGTGTGAGAAAGTCAGAGTACCTGGAAAGAACCACCCAGACACGGGGAGAACATGCAAACTCCACACAGGAAGGCCCAAGCCAGCCGGTAAAACAGACATGTATGAATTAAAAACAAAACAAAACAAAACAAAAAACACAAAACCTATAAACAAACTTTATTGACCTGATAGCAGAACAAGAGACCCCCTGCCCCCTCCTGATCTTGTTCCAGTGTTGGCATGTTGGAATGAGCTAATGTCAAGTAAAACAGGGAAAGTCAGACACATGGGGAAGAGGCGGTCAGTCACTGATCTTCATTTTCACTCTGCCACTCTTGGCACATGGTATCAGTTTTTTAGGCTCTGACTTATGACTTGTTAAAATGCATAATGCATCTCCCCCTGTCCCCTGTGCTGGGACACTGCTATGCTTGCAGTAAAAGCTTCTGACTTTTTTTTTTTTTTACTACTTTGTGAATCAGAAAACTGATTTGTGCCAGAATGGGTTACAATACCAACAAAACAACCAACAAAATAACTACATGCAATTTGAGAGATGCTTTTTAGCTAATTTTGTGTTCCAGTGTATTTTTTGGTGTCAGTACTTGATATATTCTGCCAATACATGAAACATTGTTACTGCAAAAAACAAGAATTGGCCTCTCAGGGAGTCCCCCACCCCCACAGCAAGAACCTTTTCTTTAAATTTTGGATTGGAACCTCCACGAAGCACTGTGCCATATCTTTGATCTCCTTATTTCTAAGAACCGCACAATTTTCCTAGTATGAGAAAAGCATTCTGTGCTCTATTTGTAAGATGTGGATTACATAAGTTTGATCAATATCAAACATTTCTTTAATTGTAACCATGTTATCCTGGTTATCCTAGTTTTAATAATGGCTCCCACAGGGAAGCCTCATGGAGAACTATGTGTGCCTTGGAAGACATTCACCGAGTTCAGTCACAAATCTCAAATTCACCACAAAAACATGACCTCAAATAAACTAAGATATATTTTGTCACGAAGGTTAAGAATCTTTCATTACACTCCCGTTTTAGTCCAAAGCCACTTCTCGGATATTGAGTTGAGTACTGGTGTTAACTCCACACAACATCTGTGCGGCTGGATTTTTGTGTGGTCACGCCGGCTGGGTGGCCCAGCGTGGAAGTACTTACTGAATCAGCTACAATCATCGCCCAGCCTGAGGTTCATAAGCCTATGTCTCTCTGAGGTGGTGCTGCACTCAATCCCATCACCACAAAGCACTTTCTTTCAAGCTTCATCGCCAAGCAGAGCCAATAAAACCACAAAGCGTGCACCGAGCCAGCTGTCCAGCCAAGTCTGGCTTTACTCGTGGGGAAAGACGCTGACCACAGTGAAGATGGTATCTGACGACCTGTTTAGACCGCTGCAGTTTTACTGTGGCTCGTATCACAGTGGCAGAGGAGTTATGTAATGTATTATTAAACTAACTTTTTATCGGAGGATGCCAACACTTCTCACTAGTCCTATCATGCAGACAGTTTTTATTGTATCTAATGAGATTTTGATATGTAGCCACAAAGGCACCGAATACAGACCTCTCAGTCATTCACATGTGCCATGGGCTCTTTAATGAAGAATGATTAGGAGCTAACTTCACTGCAGTAGCATTGATTTCCAGAAACAGTAACCCTATTAGTCTGGTCCACAGGTTTCAGAAGTACATTAGCAGGTTTTTTTTTTTTTTAATGTCAGATGCATCATATGCATCAAATAAAAAAAACTCGGCACACAGTTTGACACAGGGCTGCACAATAAATCAAATTTTAATCTCAATCATGATTTTGGCTTCCCACAACTGAATGAACACAATCGACTGATTTAAAAATGCATGCTAGAACACAAAGCAAAAGCAAATCAAGCACTCCCTCAATCACTGCCTGACCATACGCCTGCATGTGCCAATCACAGTGGATCCATGCACTGCACACTTTCCAAGTTTCTTAGATGTAGTCTAAATGAGTAGCACTACATTAAAAGACAACAGATAATAGGCCGTCAAAACAAAAATCAAATGTCTGGTACACTCGAAGGCAAAGAGATTGCTCCTAGAAGATCATAGTCTGTTGTTTGGAAGAGATTTAGGGAAAGATATGCAAAGAGTGCTGTCTGCACTACAAAGCAGCATAACTAAATAATGGAACTGCCTGAAAACACACCACTAACTGCAGTGGAACAAAGGCCAAGAAAAACTGTGCAATGGTTGCTAACATGAATCATCCAACATCAATTCAAACATCCATCAAAGTGAGCCTGTACAGCACGCTGGCATATCTATCCAGCTCACAAAGACACACTGAAATAGCCAACGCATTTAGCCAAAGATATGTATCCAATAAACATGATGAGTAATGAAAGCTTCAGGGAAATGACAAGAGCTATGTTAACCCTTTTGTTTTTCCGCAGTGTCTCTGGACACTCTTCAGGGGAGAGAGAGAGGAATCTCACAACTGTCAGGACTTTGCTACAAGTCTTATTCATGACCATCATTCAGGTACAATGTAAGGAGCAAAAGACTAAATCAGGTGAACAAACACCTTATTTTTACTTATATTACTTACTATATTACTTATATGTTTCTTCTACAAGATACACTGAATTTAGGTGAAAGAGGAGGCCCAGTTTGTTTGTTTTTTTGATGCAAAGATTTGGATATTAGTGGAAATGTAGCACACCATAGATGTGAAAGTGGTATTATGTTGATGTGGCAGTGCAATAAAAATATCAATGAATAATTGTGATGAACATCCATCCATCCATTTCCTTCTGCTTATGCTTAGAAAATTTCTTTTACACTTTAAGTCCCAGAAAGGAAATGAATTCAATGAGTTAGTGTCTCCAAACTTGGCTAAATCAAAATCAAAACAATCTACAGACCATAACTGTAGATTGAGTGTTAGTTCACCCAATGTGGAATGTGGGTGAACTAACACTTACCTATTGTTCTGAACTATGTGTAGTCAGTCCTGCATAATGACGCTGTAAGCACGCTCAGGCTGACTGAGTAGTGTTGATATTTTCCTTTGTAGCAGATGCACAGATGTGAATACACAAGCACACACGTATTTGACACAGTCATTTAAAACAACATGAGAGCTGAGTAAATGGAAAAACTACATAACTAGCTTTTTTTTGGATAAAATGTAGACATTTTTAAGCGCTCAAACTACGAGTATTAAGGCGTAAACAAGAAAAAATACTGAGCTCTGTGCCAGTTTGGGGCCAGTGTAAACACTGCCAGAGCAACAAAAGCACCTAAGCCAGGTCTGAGAGTCAAACAGCGAGCAGTGTTGTGATTCACAGCAACACAAAGACAAATATACAGTTTCAGGAAAGCTTTCTGCAGTTTTTCAAATAGAGGAAGCAGCAAAATTTATGTTGGCCATCCCTGAGGCCAGAAGACTTCCATTAAGTGTAACACTGATGCTGAGACATATGCACAAATTCTTCACCCAGCCTGTCTGAGACTGTAGGCAGAAAATGGAGTCAGACACTTCCAATATTGTCTGTGTTATTCTTGAGCCAAAACCTGCCGTGAATGTAGAGCTTGACAAACATCCATTATGTGAGAGAAGACACCCTATCAGATTACAGTTAGTTCCAAGGATCTTGTTAAAATTGGCCAACACATCCCTTGTGGATGAGGGATGAGGTGTTTAGGCCAGTTTCAGTCAAAACAGCTATGGCTATATATAAAACTACTTACTGACAGAAGCTCTGCTGCAACTCTAGAAATATTACGTGTTAAACTGGAGATTGTTTTCCACTGACATTTTGAGTTATTGTGTTATTGAGTTAAAATCTATGTGACAATGTCTGCACTGAATGATGTGTGCTATACTGTGTGTAAGATGAAAGCTGAGGCAGCTGGAACATGTTGTGATCTCCCAATTTGAGAATAAATGTTGCCTTGTTGGAGTTAAGACAGAAGCAGAAATCACTCCAAACTAATATGCGCCACATAACATCCAGCTGTGCATGGCTGAGACCTATATCTGATACAAAGCAGCTTATATTAAGTTTGCACTCCTACTATCTGTGTAAAAATGTTGAGCAGGGTAACACTACTGCTTCTGGCAAATGTACCTCTAAATTTCTCTCAACCTCTTATATTTAGTTATATGTGTATTCTGAATCATGCGCTGCTGGAGGGTTCATGTGGGGACAGAAACAAAGGAATGGTCACGGTTTGGTTAGACTAGCGGTTCAGGCTAGACAACTGAAATTATGGCAGGACTAAAAAAAACATTATCTGTTGGTCTGCAAGAAATGACTAACTCTGCTACTGCATGAATGTCAGATGCACTCATCTCATCCACCACTTTAACTTTCACAGCTGCCCTTCCTTTTCACAAATTTGGATTCAAACACCAAAGATGAAACAGTTTATGGTGAACTGAAGCTACTACTACTTAAAGACTCAAGAGGCCCAGGGTGGTGGTTTACCTTTATGTAGAATGGGGCAAATAATTTGGCAACAACTTGTATATACTATTCCTCTGTGAATCCTACATGTACGTGAAAAGTAACCCTCTGAGGCACATAATAACCAGCTAAGCTCACACACATCCCAGAAAAAAAAAAACTAAGTTCTTTATGAAATATATTTTTGATGCCAGTGGATCAAGACAAAAGATGTGTGAAGAAATACTGCTTTGCCTGCCAGTACTGCAACAATATGAGCATCACTGGCCAACGTTTGCAGATGTACGGCAAACAAATCTGCTGTTAATGTCCGGTTTACAGTAAGTGGTAACACACAACACACACACACACACACACACACACACACACACACACACAGTGTACTGCTGCTGTCTGAGATATTTTTTGGCGAACTTTGCCCTCAGCCTACCTGAGTATGTCCATCAGTATACCCATCTTCTGATGGGTGCTTTCAGCATGATAACAAATCATCTCACAAAGCTCAAATCACTATCCTCAAATGGCCTCCACACTATTGGATCTCAGTCCAACAGAGCACCTTTGTGATGTGGTGGAACTGAAGATTTGTATCATGGATGTGCAACTGACAACTGTGCAGCAACTGTGTGATGCTATCATATCAATATGCATTAAAATTTCTGAGGAATGTTTCCATCACTTTGTTAAATTTAATCTCCTGAGTTTAAGGGTCTGTTCAGCTGACCTGTAACTGCCTTGCGCATGTCCCTCTTTAATGCTCTGAGGAGAAATCCCTGTGGCGTGGTTTACACCGGCCCCCTATCAGCTGTGTTCATTCCTGCCAGACTATCACTGGTCCATCCAAGATTGACCCATCATCTTGTGATTAGTCCAAGATTATTCTTACAGACTTTGCAGGAACAAGATCAAAAACAAGACAAAACAGAAGTTTTTCTTTTTGTTTGTCTATTTTAGTTACCCTGTTTGTTTGTTTTGTTGTTTGTTTGCATTTTGGGTAGTCGTTTTCACCTTCTTTCCTCCCAAGGCTCTTGGTCTTTATTGAAAACACAAGCAAGTATTCTTTCACTGGGACTACACAACATAAACTGCCTGCATGCATGTCCTGGAGGGGGGTTTAAATAATAAGGAGGCATTTAGAAAGCATTCTTTTCTTGTAATAAAGTCACCGTAAATTAAAAACATTTTCTCCCTAAAATAAGTCAGGCAATGAATGTGACTCATCAGAAGAAAAAAAAATCTGTGGGCAATGTTTTCTTCTTGAATTAGAAAAAAATAAAAATGTAAATGCAACCACCGGGCACTGAGAGATGCTACGATAAAGAGCAGTTTAAATAGATTTTTCCACCCCCCACCCTCCACCCTACCCCCTCTCTCCTTGGCACATTGCTGACACAGCACACCCCACAACTGAAACCCATACTCCACCTCTGTTTCACTCTCTTTTTCGGAGTACAGGTTGGCAATGATTAAACCTCCAGTACGGACACAGGAAGCAGCTCAGCAACTTCTCAGGTTTGGACATACTCTCAGTGGGAAAACAGACCTCTTGTGAAAAATAAATGTCAAAATGAGTCAACACCCTAAAGCACAAGTGTGGGTACAGTGTTGGAGACATTCCACTGAAATGCAGGGTGGATGTATAAACTGCACAGGCCACATGTTTTTCTTCAGCTTCCAGTCTTCGTGCTAAGCTAGGCTAATTGGCTCCAGCTCCATATTTTATGCGAAGACATGAGCGTGATATCGGTCTGCTCTTGTAAATCTCAGTGCAGAAGTGTTTATATTGAAACATCAAACTATGTCTTGACTGGAGAAACAACAAATGTAGATGCTTACCTATAAGACTGAAGTCTTTAATGGTTAGTTTTAGTATGAAAAATATAGAAATGATATGCCAAGTGAAGATCTTTTGAAATTTTGGGAGCAACATGCAAGACAGTTCTCAAAAATAATAGTGTTCGGGTGGGAGGGACTGTGTTTCTCATATAGAATCCATGCCAAGGAGCATATAACAGATGACAATGTTATTATCTGATTAGTTTCTATGGACTGTTTGATAAGTTTGTGATCGATTTCAAGTCTAGGGGCTACTTCATAATGAGTAAATACAATTTTGGTGGAGTGTTCATTATCTCTTATATGATCCTGCACAGCTGTTTAGAAACCAGAGGTCAAGCAACGGAGTAAAAAGTACAGATGGTCTAAATAAATAATGTGCTACATAAATATTGGCTGAGTGACACATAAGCACATTCAAAACAAGAATGATGTTTGGTTTGGAAGCAAAGAAATGCAAACTGTCCTCTTCTTGTAAGTTGTAAGTTGGATAAGCACATATGGTACCAGTCAAAAGTCTGGACACACTCACCCATTCATATGAATGGGTGAGTGTGTTATTATATATGTGTTCACACTTTAGACCATATTTTTTAAAATCGGAGACGGTTGAGGTGGTTTGGGCATCTAACTAGGACGCCTCCTGGGTGCCTCTTCGGTGTAAGGCCCCGGGGCAGACCCAGGACTTGCTGGAGAGATTATATACCTTGGATGGCCTGGGAATGCCTCAGTATTCCCACAGATAAGCTGGAGAAGGTGGCTGGGGAGAGGGAGGTCTGGATTTCTCTGTTTAGACTGCTGCCTCTGTGACCTGGTCCCAGACATAAAGATGGATGGATGGACAGACGGACGGACGGATGGATGGCCTATCATTCTCAGACTCGTGGTTCCTAGAACTTCTAAAAGTACAGTACGAGGCAGATCCTTCAGCTCTCAGGCCCCTCTCCTGTGGAGCAAGTTCCCAGTTTGAATTCAGGAGACAGCCTCTTTAGTTATAAGATTAGACTTAAAACATTCCTTTTTGATAAAACTTATAGTTGGAGCTTGATCAGGTGACTCTGAATGATCCCTTATGCTGCTATAGATTCAGACTGCTGGAAGCCTTCCCATAATGCACTGAGCACTTCTTCTCCATTTCATTTCTTTACTCCTGATCTGTTTACAAGCTAATATTGAATGTTATTAGCGTTTGTCTTCTCTCTTCCATAGTTCTCCCTACACTTACCATTTTCTCTTTTCCTCCAACCTGTCATGGTAGACAGCTTAATCTGTAACCTACATTTCAAGAAGCCTATACAGAAGTTCCAGATGTGCATTTTTCTAAAGGCCAACAGGGGGGTGCATCTTGTGTAAAAGAAAGTCTGATATAGTGTCTTAAGATAACTAATAATTTACAAAAGTGTGTTTTGCATAATTTTACAAAATCTGGCTTGGTGGAAATGGCTGTGACTTATATAAGAACATCCACTTGAACTCAGTGAACATGCTAATGTAACATTTTTGAATATGCTTCACACGTGTTACCAACATCTGTTTTGGGGGTATCATATTTATTGCGTGATGAGTGGGTAAGACAGAGAACCTGTCTGGAAAAGATCAAATACATACAAAGAAAAAAGACATGAGTGGATCCAGTTGGACTGTTTTTATATAGCTCTGGGTTTAACAAAAGTACACTGATGCTGATAACATTGCAAAATTATCAACTGGTCTGGAACACCCAGGATCCTGTGGTTTCTCTCTCCAATGTAATCCTTTACTATTATAACAAAGAAATAAAAATGAACACTGCAGCCAAAAATAAGTGCCTTTCTGGGAAATGAGGTGCAGCCTACATTTAACCTCAAGGATTATTGTAGATGGCCTACAGCCAAGACAAAAAAAAACAACTTATATTCTCTGTAAAAAAATCACTGATGTATCATAAGAAATGTGAACCAGAGAAGGTGGCCAGAGCAGAAAGTCGAGTCATGTTATACTTACCAAACCTCTTATAACCAAAGGACTGCACCTCCTCCTCATCAGCAAAGTCGTCTGGAGGGAGAACACAAAAATACAATTAAATGGAAACTAAACCGAAACAAACCAAAAAGCAATACTAGACTAAATCCAGTTGAAAATACTGTAAATCGCATCTGTTGGTGAATACAATGAAACACTACTGAAAGCCTAAACAAGTAAGAATAGTTTGTGTTTTCTGGACAAATTACAGTTTAGTCAAGAACACACTTTTCCAAGCTATTTTAATCCAATTACTCCTATGTACAGGACGCAATATTTAAAACTATGTCCATCTCGTAGCTTGTTGACCGGAAATTATAAACACATTGAAGTCTAAAGTTATTGCCCACTGAATCCATTTACCATGCTGTTCTTAACATCTTAATGTATCTAACCTGTGTAAGTCAGACTGTCTCAGAATAATCGTCAGATTGTTCTCCCGTCTCTGCCGGAATGTGCTCTGATAGACTTTAACCAGTGAAAATTGCGAAACACAACATGTCCTGATGATCTTAGGAGAAAAAAAAGAAACAATGTTTTTCATCTCTATAACCTCAAAAGGGATGATAGAAGACTAGAGGAATGAATATCAGTCAGGGTTTCTTTAGCTGCAAACAGGAGAAGTGAGAAATGTCTGATGTGATGCTGTCTCTCTCCAAGATCCAGTACTCAAATAAATCACTCTGACCTTTTAGCAGACCCCATGGCTAGACAGCAGATGGAGTTAAGAGGTGACCAGGACAGTCTAAACTGTTGTAAAACATATGAAACCAATCTTACAAGAGGAATTTGTGTTTCCCTAATACCCCCAATGACCTCTTTCCTGTTTATGTTTCCAAGCAACATGAAAGCATCCCATTACAATAGTTATATTACTGTCCTGAGCCATTGAAAAGTCATTTTGGGGAAATGGAATTTTACCCAAAGGGCTGATCTGAAAAAAAGATATGCAAGTCAAAGTGAGTGTTATTTGGATTTGGGGATGTCTACTCCTGTATGAAGCCAGGATGCTTAAGAAGGATTGCTCAACATCCCAGCAGTAGACAATTGTGAGCCTAATAGTTACATAATGCTGCATTTTAGTGACTATTATTTTGTCCATTCTGGAAGGCTGAGCCCTGCTTCACTCTGATATAAAGCTGTTCCTGCATGCAAAACCGGCCCAATACAGGATTTTTAAGAGCGATAGTGATATTTGGTTATTAAAAAGCTGACATATTGGCCGATATTTTATTTCTTTCAAACACATAAAACATTATCAGGGTTCTCTAACATTTTTTATGTGAAAGTACTCGAGTCTTTTTAAACTGCACACAACAATGCATTTTAAAAAGAATATTGTTTTATAGTCACAACAAACTGCAGATTACTTGCTCCCTCTCTGCCTGATTCTGCTTGGATCTTTTGATTGTTGTGTTTGTGGTGTTCAAACACATGTTGCCAAGAGGGAAGTTGCAGAGTGCCCTCTGGTGGACAAACTTTACAACATCAACACTAATAACACGGGTGTTTCTTCCGTCTCTTTTTATAGTAACAGATTGTTAATATCGGCCCCCTCCGATATATCAGTCAGGCACTCAGTGTCTTAATACTTGCATCCTGCAGCAGTTCAGAGCCTGCTAGTGTTTGCCTTCTATAATATATATATTTGTTTGCCATCATCTTCTGTATCAAGACTTCCCTTCACATTTATATTAAAATTTAATGAAAGCAGTGACAATACATATACATATACAGTGTGAATATATACCATGATATTTATTCCTTTAAAATCTCTGGTTGTATAAAATCTCTGGTTTTCTATTATGTGCAATGTCTGTAAAGAACTAACATTTTTTGTTTGTTTGTTTTGTTTTGTTTTGTTTTCATGTGTGAAAAAAAAATTACATAACTTATAACATATATGATTTTTATATACAGTGCTACTGAATGGAAGCAAATGGAAAGTATAAGGGTGATGACCATCGTTCTGCTGGACGGAAACAATGTGCTCAGTATTCAAAGATCTCTAAGGGAGACCACAAGAGGGCAGCAGCCATGCAGTGTTTCTTTGTAAGAAGGGAACAGAATGCTTGACCTATCAAGTGTGGATCTTAATTTAGTCCAAAACATCAGGGCAACGCATGAGAATCACAGCTGGGGAATCTTCATCTAAACCTTGGTTTATAAAGTATCAAGTATCACACACTGAACACCACGATCCGTACGCTTCCTTCTTGTATACTGAAGGGCAACAAGTGATTGATTTGAAGTGCAGGACAGTGTGGACGCGTGTGCGCGCCTGTATTACCCACCAGAACAAAACTTTTCATGTACGCCAGTTAAGTGCGGCTCAATATCTCCCTTTGATTTTTCAAGCCCAAACAAGCGCAACGTATAAATGAAATCAGTAGAAAATAATGAAATACTCAAAAAAGTCAGTGTGACTAAAAACTAAGCCACCGTCTGAATAAATCGATACATGTTCCTCTATGTTTTGAATAGTTCTCTTAACATGGGTTAGCGTTTGATGTGCAGCAGTGGACAGATGCAAAACAATCCCAAACAGAGTGGCTTAATTGATTCCAGATGTTAGACGCCAGTCGTAGCCTACGCATTCCTCATGTCCCAGACTGAGGGAGAGAGCGCAGGAAAAGTGTGACAAAGAAAGAGCGAGAGGAATGTGAGATGAACAGAAAGTATAGCAAATTGTTCCATTCAGATATTTTCTATCATTTCAAAACTTTTTCCCCTCACACTGAGCCTACCTTTCATTGTGGTTTACAGGACTCTACCGTTGTGAATCTGCTGTTTGAAGTCAAGTCCTCAGCATCGCAGTGGCATTTGCCCGAAACCTCCCGTTAAGCGCTACGGCACCTTGAATCTGTGGATTTCCCAGTATCCTTAGCGTGTGATGAGCTATTAGAAATTATAACAATAAAATTTCAAAGTTCCATCCGCAGCTCTTTAAGATGGACCTCCTTCAGCGCAGGTAACTTGAATGCTGCATCAAAAAAAAAAAAAAAAAAAAGGAATGCACTTTGCTAAAAGTAGGGAGCGGAGGAAGAAGTTTAAAAGCACGGAGCAAAAAGTATATATTTATATGTTAGTTTGAAGGGATGCTGAATTGTGGGTGTATCCGACTCCAGCTGAGCGCTGCAGTGGCACCCGCAGCAGTAACAGGAGAAACTCAAAAGTGAAGGAATCCATACGTGAGAGGAAGTGGCTGCTTGGAGAAACCACGTGTTCCTCACATCTGTGCGCAACGCCTGCAGCCGTGGTCGTCCAGGGTGCGTATTATGTGTTTACACCTTTGCGCACAGCTGCCATTGTGGGATTGACTGCGATTTCCTCAGTGTGGATATGGGGAAATGATTCTGAATTATAGCCATTTCAAATTTTCTTGTCTCCGTTAGGAATTTATTTTAGTTTATTTTTTGAAAAGCTTCGAGTGACTGAAGAAGAACTTAGTGTGGACTGAAATGTTAGTCTCGTGGCAAAAAATGTACAAAGTGGAGGGCTTCTAAATTATTTTTCAGATTTTTCCATATTATAGTTTTATTTTGATGTCCTTTAAAAAAAAAAGATGAAAAATTTAGTTCGCATATGTGCAATTAAACAAGTTGAAAAACTGCAGAAGTCACACTTTTGGTCACTTTGCGGAAAGTATAGCAAGGTTGATAGCTCCAACTAGTGAGACATAGAGAGCGCTGGCATTCATTTAAAGATGTGAGTACAATGGGTCTTCACTCTTCAATTTTTTCTCGTTTGGTATCCATTACTTCGCGAATAAAATGAAAAAGGAACAAATATTATTAAAGGTGCATTTAACAAATACATAAATACACTCATGAATATTCTATTAGGTACACCTTGCTTGTACAGGTGTCATATCAAAAGTGACTCCCAATGTTTGCATTTGTTTTTTAATGTCTAATAGCCTTGTTTATTTTGGTAAAAAAGCCTGTAGACAGCAGAATTTATGAAGGTGTTATACCTGTTTTGCAAGTATTGTTATGACTCTGCATTTTTGTGTATATTCTGTGTTCTACATTCTTATCAGTGCAGTCCTTTTTAGTAATAATAATAATAATAATAATAATAATAATAATACATTTTTCTTTATAGGTGCCTTTCAAGACACCCAAGGACACCTTGCAAGCAATTAAATTACAAAGTCACAGTCTGGATAAAATAAAAGTTGGAAGACACAATTGAATTAAAAGTCAAGACATCATAAAATCAAAATCAAACAGAATAGGCAATATTAAAAAGATGTGTTTTAAGACTGGCTTTAAAGATAGGGAGAGAATTAATGGTGCGAATCTGGTGCTGTAGAGAGCTCCAAAGACGAGGGCGCACTCAGATGAAAGCTCTAAAGCCCGTGGTGGTTAGGCGAGCAGATGGTACAACGAGACTAACGGAGGAGGAGGGTCTCAGAGTACAGGAAGGAGTGGCAATGTGCAGAAGATCAGAGAGATATGGAGGTGCGAGCTTGTGGAGAGACTTGAAAGAAGCAGAATCTTAATGTGGCATTTTACAGGAAGCCAGTGAAGCTCTTGAAGGACGGGAGCAATATGTTCTGTGGAGAGGGCTCTGGTAATGACACGAGCAGCTGCATTTTGGACCAGCCAAAGTCTATGAAGAAGTTTGTGTGGTAATTCAGAGAGAATGGAGTTTCAGTAATCACCACGGGACGTAACCAGAGCATGTACAAGAATAGCACTACTCTTAGTTGCAATTGTATGTGTTTCAAAATTTAAGGTGCTTTTGAAAACAACACAAAGCTCTTAACCTGGGAGGAGGGAGAGATTTGAGAATTGCCAAGACGCAGAGAGAATTTACCAAATTTTGGCAGTTAAAATATCTTTACAGAGCTGTTATGTTACATTTGTTGCAGTTTCGGCTGCCCTCTTCACCAAGCCTCTCATGACAAAGAGATTTGTAATCTCAGTGGTGCTTTTTAAAGGAATTGCAGGTTCTATCTTGTCATTCTCTTTCTGGCTCAAAATGGCTTCATATCATTCATGAAAGACACCCTCTCTAGTTTTAAGATTAGAATTAAAACTTTGCTTACACAGTTACTGGATCAGGTGACCCTGAACCCTTCCCTAGTTATGCTAGTATGTTTAGTTAGGCTGCTCTGGGGTTCCCATGATGCACAGAGTGCTTCTTTTTCACTCACCTATTTTCACTCTTTATGTATTTGTACCCCACTCTGCATTTAATCATTAGTTATTATTAATCTCTGGCTCTTTCCCACAGTGTGTCTTTTGTCCTGTCTCCCTCCCCTCGCCCCCAACCAATTTTGGCAGATGGCCGCCCCTCCCTGAGCCTGGTTCTGCCAGAGGTTTCTTCCTATTAAGAGGGAGTCATCTTATTGTTAAGGCTTTCTTACTATTATTGTAGAGTCTTTACCTTACAATACAAAACACCTTGAGGTGACTGTTGTTGTGATTTGGTGCTATATAAATAAAAGTGAATGGAAGTGAATTTGAGTTTTTGTTGCCTTCCTATCAGCTCAAAGCAGTCTGGCCATTCTCCTTTGATCTCTGCCATCAACAAGGCATTTTCACCCAGAGAACTGCTGCTTGCTGGGTATCATGTTTTGGACCATTCTCTGTAAACCCTAGAGATGGCTGTGTGAGAAAATCCCAGAATATCAGCAGTTTGTGAAGTACTCAGACCAGCCTGTCTGGCACCAGCAAGCATGCTACATTGAAAGACACATACATTACTTTATTCCTCATTCTGATGCTCAGTTTGAACTTCAGCAGGTCACTGTGACCATGTCTACATGCCTAAATGCATTGTGTTTCTGCCATGTGCTTGATCAATTAGATATTTGCATTAACAAACAGTTAAACAGTTGCACCTAATAAAGTGTCTGATGAGTGCCATTAAATAATTAACAAATTAATTAAATAATTTTGTCCACACACAGTTCCACAAATTCACTAAGGTAGTCTCCGGTCTGCTGTTAGTTAATCCTGTAACTTGCTAAAAGGCAACACCCATGATGCAACTTACAAATTAAAAAATTACACCTGTGGCTGTTGATTTTTTAAAATTTATTTTTGCTTTTAAATTCTCTGTTAAACCGAAGATTTATCTGCTGCAGTCACTCCCTCAAGATTTTCAGTCGAATGAGCAATTTTTGCAATCCTATTACATGAAAACAGACTTTGACCAGTTTTTAACTGTTTCATCCAAAATAATTCACTTCTTTGTAAAGCTGCTTATCTCTTTAATCCAGGACTGCAGACTTTGATCAGTACCACAATATTCAACATAAGACACACACACAGACAGAGCACAGTTTCAGCTTGTGCATGTGTTAATTTATGTATATTCCTTGATGAGTAATTGCATGTTTGTAATCTTAAACAACCAAGTGCCTTTTTTTTTTACATTCAACTGTTTTATGTCAGCCAGGGAAGACATGGGAAGAACAATTTTTCCCTGCAGTGTTATAGGAACCAGGTGCTGAAGGTGTCAGTGAGGCTGAAGCGCTGGCTGTTTTCGATTATTATCCGTAAGGACTCTATTATCTGGGTCACACCATGCAAAGAGGGCACATTTTTGAGAGCGAATGGGGCAGCAGTGAAAGAGTCCCTCACATTTCACCAGGACTGAGAGGACAGCTTTCTGTAGAGAGGAATGTTCCCCTTTACTAACAAATAGGCTAGATTGACATCTATTCACATGATATATAACAGACTGAAGTATCACTTCAAAGTAAAGATTTGTGTGTATTTTTTTTTTTACCTGTGCTTCAGGAGCAACTTATTTGCACCTCACATAAAAGGCAACCACAGACTAAACTTCATCTGAACCTTTCTGCCTCTTGATCTAATGATTATTGATCTTATGTAGGCATACAAGACTTTTGGCCTCTGATGGATTAGTCTTGTTTGACACATGTTGAAACCCTGTTACATCAAATAAATTAATGTTCCTGCAAGTCAACTGTATGTTCGATATGACTCAGCAATCTATTGTACAAAACAAGCCTCTCTGTCAGCGTGACGGGTGCTGGATTAACACGCATCAACCTCAAGCAAAGACAGTAATAGGATAAAGCTGAAGTGGAAAGACTACTAATAGATCTGGTCAGGTCAAGATAACCTGTTGACTCCTGTCCACGCCAACCACTTTGTTTATTTCTGCTGGCAGAGAAGCACCTTCAGTCTTCTGCTGGTGAGTTGTGCGTCTTGTAATTGCTCTGTTGTTATAATGTTTGTTGTTTAATTAGTCTGGTTTGCATTTTATATTAAGCTTCAGTTAGCTATTATATTTTTTAATGTTGTGTTAATATTGCAAACTTTTTTCTTTTTTTTTTTGCTAGTTTGTTTTTTGAAAATGATATCCTAAATTTTCTGAGGCGTGATAGCTCAGCGGCAGTTGTATCATCCATTTTTTAAAATCATTTATAAAAGGTCAGGGCTGTTGGACCCTATCCCAGCTCTCACAGGGCAAGAGGTGAGGCACACCATGGACATGTCAGCAGTACGTGTTAGGGCTAAAGTTGTATTATTTTAAACATATTTAAATTAAAAAAAAAACTCTGACTGTAAAATATAATAGAGAAGCCTTTATCTGCAATTTAAATACAAAATGAAAAAAGTACATCCCTATTTACTGTAAATCCTTGTTGAATGCTGAATTGTGTAACTCACATGGCTTAAAATTGGGGCACAAGAAAAGTCAGGATGATGATTTAACTGTTACCGAACTGACAAATAAACACAACATCATTACAGCATTTTTTTTCAAGGTTTCCTTTTTTGTACATTTTTGTGACCTCCTGGTACAGCAGATGTCCCCGATGGAAACACAGCTTGTAGGAGTTTTGAGCTGAATTTGACCCTGTGATGCATTTTGCTTGGTGATCACCCCCTGCTGCTGACCTTGTACTGGTGTGGCTTAAATCAAAAACACAACTCAGCCATCCAAATGAATAAAAGGATACAAAAGATAAAGGACAATGCCTAGGGATGGAGCGTGTGTATACACATATTATAGTAGACTACACCTTTAGTCTAAACAGTATAAGTTACAGCTGTTTTTAATGCAGGGCAGAATTTTGATCACTGTGCTGCACAGGGCATTATTGGTGGAATGTAATCATTAAATAAAAGAAGTCTTCCAACAGGTTAACAAACTAAAATCAGCTAAGAAAGCGCCCTCATATCTGATGTCCAGGTATGAGGGAGAGAGGATTTTGTAGCTCCCAGCAGATGTGTAGCACCATCAAGTGGCAGATTTCCTCATGACTATGTTGATGATAATTCAGGCTCAGACTTAAATCCTGTTAATTTTGTGGATCAGACTAGATAGCATCTGTTGTTTTCTGAACATGAAGATGGATTTGTGTATGTATGCATGAATGAGTCATTATTAGATTTGTGCACAGGAAGCAAGCAAAGACAAGAAAACTCTGGAAAGCCTAAGAAATTAGACGTATCAACTTCATGTCCAGTCAAAGGGCTTTCCTCACTATCAAATTTCAGTCTGTAATAGAGACCAGCTCATGTGCTTAAGTTAAATACTTATGCATTTTATTCCACAAACTCATAAAATATTACATTTACATTTTTCAAAAATTCTAAATTTTTTCAAGCAGTGCAATGCATAGCTTTATCAGCTAGACGCTGACAGATACACCAGGTTGTTTCTTTAATGTCTTCAGTTCATCTGTGGAGAGTCTGGCAGCACCAATGTTACTATAGTTAACCAAAACTAAACTAAAACCTAAAAGTAGATATCAGAAGAAAAAACAAACCTTAAACTTAACTAAAATAAAAATTAGACTTAAAAATATAAACTAAGTGAGATGATCATGCGAACAATGGCAAAGTAACTAAAATAAAATAAAAATACAAAAGAAATAGCCTAAAAAATATATTATCACAGTGTGCCTGATGAGGCTTTGATGGACATGTTTATTGAGACTTTGAATGTCCACAAGATTGAGTCAACTACTTACAAAAAGTTATGCATCTTTTAATACCTCTGCTGATTTTCCTAAATCTTGCTGTCAGCATATGACCTAAATACAACACTTACAAAGACTAAAACTAACACCAAAAATAATAAAACTCAACTAAAATGAAAAATTTTCAAATAAAAACTAAACTGAAACAAGCAAATCCAATCAGGAAAGAAACTGATTTTAAATGGAATTTTTTTAAAAAAAAAATCACAGCAAAAATAAAAAACTAATTAGGAAAATACAAAACTACAATAACTCTGTATGGGACATCATTGCTCCAAAGTCTTGAGACCTAAAGTCTATTCATCCCTGTGTTGTTATCAAGTCTATATATATATATATATATATATATATATATATATAGACCTAGAACTAGTTCTCATTTACAAACACCACCTGGTTTGTATTCTATTCATCCCTGAGCTGTTATCAAGAAGGCTCAGCAGCGACTACACTTCCTGAGGGACATCAGGAAGAACAACTTGGACTCAAACCTGCTGCTGACCTTCTGCCACTCATCCATTGAGAGCCTGCTGACGTACTGCATCACAGTATTGTACGGCAGCTCCACTGAGGCAGACAAAGGGAGACTTCAGTGGGCAGTTAAGACAGCACAAAGAATCGTTGGCTGCCCTCTCCCCTCCCTGATGGACATCTACACCGCCCACTGCCTCAGCAGAGCCAAAAACATCATCAACGACAGCTCACACCCTGGCTTTGAACTGTTTGACCTGCTGCCCTCTGGCAGGTGCTACAGGTGCATCAAAGCCAGAACAAGCAGACTCAAGAACAGTTTCTTTGCCAGAGCAACCACCACCCTGAACTCACTCACACCCACTCTGTGCAGTATCCACATCTCTGTGCATTATATTATTCGTACTGAACAATATCTATCACCCCTATAATGTGCAATATCCAACATTCACTACTGCAATATTCATTCACCAAATATATATATATATATATATATATATATATATATATATATATATATATATATATATATATATATATATATATGTATATATATATGTATGCATGTATGTATTGAAATGTATATATTTTTATACATTCTATTTAATTTTCTGCATATTCTATTTTATTCTATTCTATTCTATTCATGTGCTATAATTCTATAATTACCTCAGCAGATACTTGAATATTAAGTCTCACTACTAAAGATTTACAGGTGACTGGGCTATAGATTCATAAACAAAACATTTTGGGTTAGACTTTTTTTTCTAATATATTTGCTTAACCAACTTTGTAAAAAAATTTGAATAACAATCATTAATTTGGGCTTTTTTGTGTACATTTAGACCTACTTGTGGTTAAATCTAAATGTGAGGCAGTTTCATGCATAACCCCTGCACCACTCTTGGTACATCCTTTCAGACTCTTCATTAGTCACAGTGACTGAGCTCCAGAATGAAGCTCCTGGTGGGTTTAACACTTCTGTTGGTGACACTGGGTGTCCTCAACTGTGCTCTGGCAGACCATGCCAAAGACATCTCAGAGGACTCCTTAAAGCGTGAGTTAGTAGAGCAGAAACTCTTCCAAGTGGTGACTGTAGTGCTCTACATTTGCAGTTTTTATGGATATGTCAGACTTTTACACAAATTTATTTCACTTAGTCTTTTGTTAAGAGATTGTTGCAACTAACTTTGAAGAAATAGATTATTTTGTGAAATTAGCTCAATGTCCTCACTTCTAGACTTTTACAGTTTAATAGTGTATTTAGGCTATTTAGGCTAGGTCTTACCCAGATTTCTTTCCTCTTCTCTTTCTCAGAGTTGTCACTAGATGGTGAGAAGCTTGTGGATGAGGAGGTGAGGAGGGCTCTGTACGGGGTGAAGCAGATGAAGGAAGTGATGTGGAGGAATGATGAGAAGCACAAACATCTAATGAGTTCTCTGAGACACAGTAGCGACAAGAAGAAGGCAAGACCCATGTTATCTTTCCTATAAAAGAAAAAGATTCAAGCAAATGATGAAAATATAGTAAAGATTCCTGTTTCCTCCACCAGGGGGCAGCTGAACTAGCCAAGGAGGTGACAGCAATACATGGTTGTTATGTAGTACCTTACTTGGTTGGTTCTGTTTGGCTTCGACTAGTACGTATTGCTA
>JAMQGT020006239.1:0-52500 GCA_024447675.2 Pterophyllum scalare | reverse complement strand
TTTTCTCCATCTCCATAGTAAATCCATAATTTTGCACGAAAAACAGGTCGTGAATTTGGATCACTGGTGAATTTACAAGCCCGTTTTGTAGGCTATGATGCTCCTTTTGGCGAGTGCATCCAGTGTTTTAACATAATAATAATAATAAAAACATTCAACAAGTCACAAAATAAATTAAAAAAATGTTTTAAAATTAGCCTACCGTCCACATTTCGTGGTACATTTTCCAGATCAATATTTCAGTTTTGAGCTATCAGTAGGACTATGCGTGATATTTGGAAAATATTTAACGATTTACAGTTCACATGTTTTATAATTAACATATTGGTGATGTCCCAACAGGAACAACTAAAATGCACATAGCCATTTTACAGGCACAGACAGATTGTAAAGCCAGGCTATTTTGTCTGAACTCTCGCCTTGCTCAGTCCCGTCATTGTGACTGAAGAGGTTCTATAGGGATTATATAGCCTACCTATGAAAATACTGGATTGATATAATGAGGTGCAGCAATGCAAATAAAAGAGACATGTATATATCGAGGTATTTCCCATTATCAGAAAAAAAATCAAGGGCTCCTGGAAAGCTACTTTGTATGTAATACTTTATGACGGTCCATGTGTCAGATACAGTATCCTCATACAGCGCATTCTGTGTGCCAGGACTGTCGCTTTGTTCCAGGTCTTTTGTATGTCTAATGACTTCCCTCCGCGGGTTGTTAGCACTTGACAGCGGGTCTCAAAACGAGGAACTTTCTTACAGTCATGTATTCAAAGGAGCTCCATCTAGGTACATGATTGGCAATTTTTGTCATGATCCTCTCATTATTAACATAAAAATTGACGCGAAAGACGCGGTGCAAAATTATATGCACCTTCTAGCTGATTAGAGGTGTCCCTACAGAGAAGAGGCTGGGTGTTGGAGAAGCTATTGCTGCCAAAATCTGAGTCTATTAGGCCTATAGTGAAGAAAGATATGCTACTGGGCAAAAAAGTAGACCGTCTGCTATATCTAAATTTAGAGAAGCATAATTAGTTCACGTTTGTATCTTAAAACCAAAGGAGTCGAGATGGCCAGGCTGGGTTTGTCACATAGACTATTGGACATTTAACTGCAGAAATTTGGAATGTGAATTAGCTGTAATTTATGGTTTCATTTGAAAAATTGTAGAAACAAATTATTTTAAATGATACATTTATTGGGAAATTGGGATGGAATGCAATACTATTAATAAAACTAGCTCAGATGTTTTGGGTTTTTTCCCCCTCAAATGTGTAAATTAATCCAGTAGCTCCCGTAAAAATGGTTCTACACACGAAGACAAGCCTTTAGAAAAGTTATTACTTGCAAAATTTTCAGTGTTGGGTATTATTGTTTGTTTCTGTAAAAAAAAAAGAAAAAAGAAAAAAGAAAGAAAGACAGAAAGAAAAGAAGAAGAAGAAAAAAGTATCTTCCAGCTACATCAGACTTTAGATATTAATCTTCGAGTTTTAGGTGTGTATTTATGATACTCCCTAGTGCTTTACCCAGGTGCTACCCCTACTTAAGGTAGGCCTATCCCCTAAAGTAGGACTGGAGCAAAATAGGAACTGGTCGTGTAGGCTGCGGGATGAGTTATCTGTTAAGTGAACTTTCTTCTCGTTGGTCTGGTGACGGGACTGAAGTCTTGCTGAGAACCGCAGCAGAATATGGCAAAAATCCACTCTCGGATCTTTGCCCGGAAGCTGTGCAGGTAAAGTCAGCGCTGGCGCTCCTGGAGCCCAATGCGCTTGCCGTCTGGCTGCTATGGCAGCTCAGACACGAACAAGGCCCGGTAGCTGACGGAGCGCTGACCGCCGCCGCTGCTGCCGCAGCCGCCGCCGCCGCGGATGCAGCGGCTGAACTATTCAGGCCCGCAGGCGACTGGTAGAGTCCCGGGTGCCTGAAGCTGCACAGGAGCTCTGGCCGTGAGTATGGGTGGGAGAGCGCTCGGAAGGTATCGAGGGGGCGGATGGAAGTGGCGAAAGGTGACGAGGCGGCACCGGTGGCGGCGGCGGCCGCTGCTGCTGCCGTGACACCGACGTGCGGGTAGTAATGTAGAGGCATGTGCGAGTGGAAAGGGTAAGGTAGACTTCCTGTAGCTGCCGCATGCGTCATCATGTAAGTGTAGAAGCTAGGGTCTGCTGGATGGGGCCAGGACATCGCCAAACGCTGCCTTTTATCCTTCATCCGCCTGTTCTGGAACCACACCTGCACACAGAGTCAAAACAAGCCCCATATTGAAGCTGCCATGTTGTTTCCAAGCTCAGACCTCTGAAGAGCTGAGCTGTTTGCTCAGGACAGACACGTTACCTGCACTGATTGCAAATGTTTCTTACAAACGTTCTTGAACTAATAATCAGTTTATAATCAGTCCGTTAAAATATTTGTTTTTTGCAGTTAGTTTGCAGGGGGTTTTTTTTCTTACGGATTAAGATACAAATTATTCGTATACTTAACGTAGAATTTGTCACTAATCACATCTTTCACTGTTTAATAAAAGCGCTTTTTGTGTGCAAGATAAAATAAAATTTAAAAAAGCCCAAAATTCTGCACCATTTGATGAACAGGAATAAAGATAACATGGCCTCTTTTTTTTTAACTGCATAGTGTTACCATTTTTTAAAAAATAAGTACATCATTGCTTTCTCTGCACAAAAACATGCATCACACACACACACACACACACACACAGGCATAGTTAATCAAGCTTAATCTGCAACCTACCTTAATGGTAGTTTCGGGTAGATTTAGCGTCGCTGCTAATTCACATCTTCTCGGTCTCGAAACATAATTTTCCCTGTAAAACTCTTTTTCCAATCTTGCGATTTGTTCTCTGGTGAAAGCAGTCCGATATCTTCTGACTTGATCGGTATTTGAATTGTTTGATCCTCCCGTTGAATTACCGTTCATGTTCGGGAGGGAGTTGGAGCTTGTGTTGGAAGATCCAGAGCTACTATCTGAAAAACCTGAAATAAAAAAAAAAAATCAAAATTTTATTGTAATAATAATAATAATTATATAGATTTACTTGCGAGTGGGCCTACCGTATTTTACAGTGTAGTAAAAAACAGGACGTTTATGTAATTCGTAAATTCGTCCATATAATAATAATAATGATGATAATAACGATGATTATAATGATATTAATAATAATAAAATTACAGGTTTGCTTTTCTTTTTGTGTTTAGATGAAAGAAATAAACGACTACTATAACAACAATAATAAGATTCATGCCCAGATAAATATATTTACTAAGAGAAAAATGGATGAAAATACAATCTTACCTTTGTTGTTTTCCTTGTGCTGGCTCGGGGAGCGATGCGCAGGGCATCCTACCTCCACATCACTGTTAATATCTGATTCTTGCGAAACTTCGGAGTAAAGACTCATTTTCTTCCTGCTTTCTGACGAGGAAATTTCCGCCGAAGAAGAATTTTCACTGTTGTGGTGTGTACCGAAAAGACTGTCAATTTCAAATTTGCTTTTCGCCGGGATGTCCCCAAGATTTCCATGGAGAGAAGCGGAAGTTATTCTCGGGCTTAGTCGTCCCCCGTGCTGGGAGTTTTCCAGGGCCTCCAGCACTGAATTTCCAGGCGTGTCTGCGAGCCTCTTCGCGGCGACAGGACTGTGGAGACCTCTCTCCATCAATATCATCTCTTTTCTTATCCTCTCCATCATTAAGCCGTGGAAGACGAGGAAGAAAAGAAAAAACGCACACACACACAGCACTTGTCCAGGGGGCTGGAGCACCAATGAGTTGTGTCGGAGCTAAATCCGCATGCAACTCAGCAACTGTGTCTAAATAACTGTCTCTAAACCTTTTTATAAGCAACACGCAAAAATGAAAGAATCTAAACGCAATCGACGAGCGACTGCTCAAAATGAGCCGTGCATCCTCCCCACAGCAGCAAAATGTCATTCATCAAAAGTGGTTGCTGTTCGTTGTTAAAATGCTAGGCTGACGTTGCTCCAATGATCATTTATTGTAACAGGTTTATAAGCAAATAAATAGGAGAGGGCTGTCACTTGATGATGGAGGCGGCCTTCGGTCAGACGAATAATATCCAAGTGGAGAGGAAGAGAGAAGTGAGGAGCGAGGTGCTTGTCCCTGGGTTGATCTCTGAGTCTGTTGTAGATTGCTCTTGGGTTTGGCCTCTTGGGTGAAATTGACAGTCTGATTAATAAAATGAGCGGAGCAACATTTCCCTCTTCATTTAGGAATATTATTATGCTTTGATTCTCCATTGTTTGCCTCCTCTCTTTCCGCCCTCCCCCTCCGTAATCATTGTTCTTTTATTTATTCCTTTTATTTCGTTTTCCCCCCTTTAAAAAATTTTTTTTTTGCCATTTTTGCGACTTAATCAGAAGCGCAATAAGATTAAGGTACAAAACGGTGACACGAGAGTAGCAGTGCTATTTTCAGATACTGTCACCACGGTGATTTATTATTATTATTATTTTATTTTTGTTAAAGTGTGTCTTTTGCTCCGTTATTCGACTTACACTCAGGTCTTTTAATCGTGAACATTTCGTTGCGGTGATCGCACCTGGATTTTTACATGTCAACACACGCAAATATTTATCACTTTATAGAATAAAGCCTGCGTGTTAATAGAAGGGCACTTTTAAATTCATTTAGCCCAATCGTGTCTATATAATTTTTCATGATTTATCGAATTGTCGCTGTTTATAAGAACCACAGTTTCTGTAAAGCTAATTCTTCTTCTTTTTTCACGTTTCTCCAGTTCATTTTCATTGTCTTGTGTGTTAAATTCGGCTAAATCACTCAAATTTAATATCTTACATACCAATTTCTGCCATTTTTGAATGTCTTATCTATTTGAAGTAATATAACCTGTTTTTAGTCTGTTTCAAACCCTTCTGTTGAAAGATAGTTGGGGTATAAGAAAATTACCGACAAGTATTTAACGTATTAACTCGGTATGTGAACACATAACACCCCGCTTGGACTCCTAGTTTGTCGACGTGAAAACACCGTAAAGGCACCGTCAGATAATCCTCTGTGCGTCCTCTGGCGCCTCCTGCAGGTTTGTATTTTTATTGCATTGATATTAGGTGTTGGATGGAATGGTTGGGCTGCAGTTAACCTGATGTCCTGACTTGTGTCTGCTCAGCCAATATTAGTGTCTATGACAGTGATGAAATAGATAATATCAATACTGTAATGAGGCTAACACAAAGGCATTTTAAAACAGCTGGAAGCAGCTGTGGATTCAAAGAATCCACAGCTTCATTCCTAAACTTACAGTGTCCTCTGTATTATCAGGATACAGGTGAATATACTGGAACATCTGACTGTGGACTGTAATATAATTGTATCAACTGCATTGTGTTACAGTGTCAATGATGAAATTCACCTTATTAAATTCTTATCGCCCTCCATTAGCCCTGTGTGATACTCAGTCTCACATTGTGTGTTCATCAAATAGGTATACTGCTTAATTTGTTGGTTCTGACTGTGTTGTTATATAGACCAGTGGTTGTTAGATTATTTCTGTCAAGCCCCTCTTCAGAAGCCAAAAGTCTTCATTCCCCCAACCCACGTTTTATTTATTTACTATTATCATTATCATCATCATCATCACCATTATTATTATTATTGTTGTTGTTGTTGTTGTTATTATTATTATTATAATTATTATTATTATCAGTTACTAACAGTGATAAAGGGATCCACATGGAATTTTAGTGTACTAAATGTCAACATAGCAGCATCAGCATCTTTTTATGTTTTTCAACCAACAGTATAAAAGCAGCTAATTAAATTTACATAAATCTAAAGGAAGTTAAATACAGATGTTATAGTATTAGGGAACAAAATGCATGCGTGTTTTTCTGTTTAATACAAATATTGTTAATCTGAAATAAGACACAGACTACATTCTTCTCTCAGAGCTTTGGGAATTTACATGTAATATAATTAGATAATTTGCATATGCACTGGTTTAATTCTGCAGCTGATGATTCTGTTTTATAAGTTGATATTTTTTTTAAGTGTGTGCTGGTTGGGGGGACACAAAATGTAAAAAATAATCATTTGCTTAATGTGTGCATGAATACAAATGACATCTAGAAGACAGAAAAGGTCTAGATGTGCAGCTACTGCAGTGCATTTCAAACTCTTCCTCAGATGGTATCCAACAAAAATAGCCTCTAAAGCAAGAGTCCCATAGTGCAAAAGGTTTTCCATTATTACAGTTTAATCTGTTTTTGACAATTTTCAGAGCAATAGAACAAATCTTGTTCTGTTGTATACATTTTTTTTTTTTAAATCTTGGGCTATAACAGAAAGATTTGAGAGAGGATTTGTCACTTTCCTTGATTAAACATATGAAGTCATGTTCTTAAGTTCAGTCTTAATAAGACACTGTCATCTGGTTGTGAGCGTGCAATAGGGATTTTGCTGTCTTTAAGTAAATTACATATATAATTCTATTCTAAAGCTATACATTGAGTATTTAGTTTTCATCCTTATGAGCTTCTTTTCTGGCATTTAGTGTATCCAACCATACACAGCACAGTGGGATAGTCTTTCCCTCACTCTTCTGCTACATTTACACTTGGACATGAAGGCTTTAATGTGGATGACTCGAAGTGACTTTTAAGGAGCTCCTCGGCGGCTGATTCATTCCACAGATGCAGATGTGTTGAGTTACCACATTTCATGACTTAAAGTGTGCAGCTGCACTGAGAACCAGAGCTGTTCACACAGAATTTACCGATACATATGTTAGGAACATTTGGAGTCTATAAATATAAACCTGCAGCTTTTATAGTATTAGCCAAAATCATTGGGTGGAAAGCAGTGCTGCAGTAGTGCTGATGAAAGATTATATGGTTTCTTTTTTCTTTTTTTTTAAACTTCACAGTTACGTTTCTCTGTCATGTGGAGCCACCACGTGCAAAGTTTCCTGTAAATTCTCTTTGTGCTTTCACATGCGAGGAACTGCAGTTTGTTTGGACAAAGAGACTTTGCAATCATAGTTTGCGACTGTATCCACTGGGAATTTCACTATGGTAGCAAAGCTGTCCTTTGTGCCTATGTGACTGAACTTTTCAGACATTCAAAGCTGTGTGATTGCTATGAAAATTTGCTGTACAGTATGTAAACAGAGTGATGGTTTTTTTTTTTTTGAAACTGTAAAATACAGTAAAAACACATTAATAATTCTTCATCTGTACAAGTATGAGGCTATAGAGCTGGGTAAATTGCAATTAGGTAAATCCGAAACAAACAAGCAAACAAAACAAAACAAAAAGTTCAAATAACCTGATTTAAATGTTATTTATTTATTAAGGACAGCAACCATTGATCAAATGTGCCATTGTTAGCCCGCTGCAGTAGATACAGATAGTGCAATAATAGTATAAACTGTGGAGTATCAATGAAGAGCAGCATGAAGTGACAAAAAGCATAAATTAGTTTAACAGCTGATTAACACATTGTGCACATATTTGGATATAATGAGCCATAGGATAAAGAATAAGATCAAATTGATTAAAACCCACAATTAAACTGTATGTGCAGTTAAACTCGACTTAATTAGGAACCTACACTGGGTACACAATGGTAGTGATGTAAAGTCTTTTGGCCAAGGAACCACTGATTCCCTCACTTCTGTCTTCCTTTATTTTTAGTGCTCGAGAGTCATCCCACATCAGTCTTCAAACTTCACACCTGCAAAGATCATGAAAGTATAGATAGATAGATAGATAGATACCTAAAATCACCTTTGTGGTAGTTTACTCCACACATACATGCACAGATAGACAGATTTAAGATGCTAAATTAAACATTTTCTTTTACACTGTGGCAAGTTCATCGTGTTTGTTTTAATAAGTCAGAAAATCCAAGTGTGGGCAGAGAGGAATGCCTGGTGGAACGGAGATGGGACGAGCTGTCAATTCTTGACTAAGACACCTGTCAATTAATTAAATATCCATCCATCCATAATCTCTAATATCAATTTTATGAAATAATAGCTTTCAAATTGGATAATGATTCACACACGATATAAGATGGAAGAAGTTTGGGAAGTTTCCCAGTTAACCTCAGTTAACCATTTGATGGACTCAGTGTCCCTCTAGTGGCCATTAGTGAAACTGCAGTTTAAGGCTCTCGAGTAGCTTCAGTGGGTTCCCTGATTGGTGGACATGACCTTCTGAAAGTCTGCTTTCACCCTGCCGCATCTCCTCACTGTTTTTGCAGTCAGCAAAGCACACTGGTTAAAACAAAATTTATTCAAAGAACAGTGAAAGAACATTTTTTAATGAAAACACTAATATAGAGTGTGAAAATGCTACACAACAAACCTGTGAAAACGAAGGTTAGTTGGTTAACACTGAGAAAACTTATGTCACATCTGCAGTTTAATAGGTTACTAGTAACAGATGATGGCTTAATAGTTTTCCATTCCAGCCAGACTTGCAACAGCCAAACTGAGTTAATGCAGTCAGAGGGGATCATTATTGAGCCATCCTGCCACCAAACTCCAGGTAATGTTGTTGATTCATGGTAAAACAATGTCTAGTTGAAGAATAACATAAAAAAGAGCTGCCGGGTTACTGTTTTCAAGAACAATAACCTGCTTCCATCCTGCCACATCTCCTCACTGTTTTTGCATAAATGTGAGCAAAAACTAGCAACAACTTACAGCTACTTCCTTTCACTCATTAGTACAAATCTCGTGAGCAGTCCTTTACCACTGGCTGCAACAGGCAGTTAGAAATGTTTTGCAACTATACAGCAGAGGATACTTGAGGAGTCTGACTGGAAAGGGAAAGCTGTTTCTTCTGGTCTTTATTATTGTGCATGTGTGTGTCTTTTCTATTGCTGGGATAAAGTGTTAAATATATTTTTAAAAGTGAATATTTTTGGCTATATGGTATCATGGCTCAGTGGGTAAGGGCTTTAAGGCAGCTACATAAAAAAAGATAATTAACTATATTATATGTAGGATGCGCTTGGATTTTATGAATGATTATAAAAATGCACATTTTGAAATGGTTTGCATTTTCTTTGCATTATACTCTGGAAGAAAAAGTCAGAATAAGATGTACATAATAAGAGATTCAGGACTGAGTCTCCTTTACAGATCATCTCTGTGACAGAGACAAATATCAGCACAGTCCTCAGTTAAACAATTTGCGATACACAATTAAAAAGAACACACACTAAGCTGTTCCTGCTGCTTGTTGATTGGCGACTTACCCAGTTCAACAACTTCAACACATTCATTTTACACTAAATTAACGTTAAGCTCTGCCTCACAATCTTGTATAGCACAGGACAAAATGAGATGTATGTAAATCTATTACAGCCGCTTTTGAGCAGGTTGAGGGTATATGATATTGCTCATTCATAAAATCAAGAGATGAGCCATCCTGCAACCAAATGAGATATTTTGACTGAAATAACTAACTGGGGAATTCTCTTAGCCTTTATTAACTTGCTGAGTGCCTTACTACTATATGTTTTTCAACATTTAAGCACAATAACCGAGGGTCAGGCTCATTTTGCGGATAGAATCAGTAATATCTGATGTTTGTTCCCATTAAAACGGTGTAGAAAATAAGGCCACTTAGATCGTCATCATAAATGCTTCCGATACCGATATTAAAGCCTGTTAGAGTTATTCTGTAAAAAGATGTCTCACCTTACAGAGTGAAGCTATTCAATCCATGTGCGTTATCAAAACAACGTTGTGGACTTCTTTCCTAAACTGAGAGGTCCATCTAGTGGCGTATTCTTGTGAATGCAGGCATTTAGCCAAGAGGACCAATTTATGCTGTCCTAAACAACCGTGTTTGAAAACCACATTCTCTTAAGACTAGTTATGATGCAATGTTGTGAGTAAATTCCCAAGTAAAAAATTAAAGTAAAAAAAAAAGTTGTTTTTTTTTGTTTTGCTTTTTTTTTTTTGCTGTAACCATCAGTTTAAGGTTTACAGGACGTTTTAAGTGAGAGATTAAAACCAATTGTGCAGTGACAAAGATTCACCTTTAAACCCACTGCTACATTAATACACATCATAACCATTATCTGATACGTGGATTTATGCTTTTAAATGTAATTAAAAGGCAACATTGTACCAAATTAAGGTAAGCATAGTGTTATCAACATGATTAAGAATTATGATCTTTTCCTGATGTCATTAGAAGCAGCTACTTTTACTATGCCCCACCCCACCTCATCCACCCAGTTCACAAAAAACAAAAACAAAACAAAAAAGAAGCAACCTGTCAGTCTAGTTAGAAAATACTTGTGCGCACTCTAAACAATATGGCAAACTAACTGTCAAGTCACACAATAATAATTAGTTTCCATCATGCAACCTACAACTTTTTGATAAATGCTGGTAAAATGTCTGGGTAAACGGTTGATGCGTTTTTAATTTATTTTTTGTTTTTGAAACGTACCTATTCGTTAAATTCCACTTTTTTCCCTACTGGCCGCCCTTTGGCGCCGCTTTGTAAAATATTAACTCTGACATTTCTTTGACGTGATCTTGGAGACACACCAGTGCTTTCAGGGCGCGTTTATACAAAATCGTGGCTGCACTAGAGATGAAGTTATAATGTAGCATCAGCACTGTCCTTATATATAGGGTAGCTTCTACAGCCCATATTATATGAACCATTTTACTGATTTTTTTCACCAACAGTAAATGAATTGTGACGCAGGATATTTGTGAAGAAACTGTGGCTCCAAGCTCCAGTTTCCAATCGGAAATACATACTACTGTATTTGTAGTTGGTGTATTTGAGTCAGCACAGCTCATTGTCACAGAAAGTGATCCGCTTTGACGTCGTCATTAAAAAAGACTACACAGTTGTGTCGGTATTATCCTCTAAGGGACTCTTGGTTCAGGTCCATTGCTTTGGATAATTCTATTGAAAGGCACAAGGGTGTTAAGTGTTCCCAAATGAACGCGACAGTCTCACAATCTAATGTGCTTTTTCTCCCATGCAACATTTCACATTGTTATTTTGTTATTGTGTCATAACCTCTTTATTTTACATGATTGCAGCTGAAAGTAAATGTAAGTCTACAGTCTGTGTAATTTGCTATATTTCTTCTTCTTCTTCTTTTTTTAAATTAATTATTTATTTTTGCTTCCACTGACTCAAAACGGCTGAGATTTCTACAGCGAAGATTCAATGTAGCATTTCTCAGCCATGAGAACTTGAACGAGGGAAGCAGCAAGTTTATTACCAAGGACAATAGACGGCGGATAGCCCTCAAAGGAAAACTGCCAGACTGGAAACAGCTAGACTGAATATCCTCAATTTGGCTCCTGACACCCTAAACGTGAAGGACGAAGAGCCGTAAATGACACTAAAACTGAGCACTAAAACCCTATTTTGAAATCGTCGGAGCCTGTGTAACGTTGTGACTCGTGGCTGCAGCCGAAAGCTCACGGTTATGAAGCAAAACGCTAAACTTGCATATCCTAAATATAGTTTAGGACGTACACATTTCGTGTGCCTAATATAAAGAGGAAATCATATTTATTTTCTCACATGAAAGCCATGCCTGCGGACTGATGTCCGTTTGGCCTCCGTAGGAGCTGTGAACACCAAGCTCTGTGCAACGGTCGTAGCAAAACAACTTAGATTATAATGAATAATTCACAGGCGCAGGTAAAACCTTTCATTTGCACAACACGAACCATTAACTTGGGGGTTCTTTCCTTTTTTCTTTCTGATGTAATAAACGAAAATGCATTTTTCACATGTTTTCTTTTTTTTTTTTTTTAGCTTTTTCGTTTCTGAAGTTTTATTTTAATGTCTCGTTGTGTGTTGTGCCAAAAACGTGACTGCCGATTTTTCTGTGGGGTTTGCTTTTTTGTTTGTGTGTGTGTGTCTAATATATTTGCTTATATAAATAAGTGGGCTGTACTCAACAGGATTTACGAAGATGTTATATATAAAATAAACGACCTGGTTTGCAAGTATCTACTCTGTGTTCCAAATTATAATCACAATCCAAACCTTTTTTGGCCGCTTCGAATATCTTTACAGAACTATTTATTATCTTATATTTGTTGCAGTTTCTGCTGCCCTCTTAGCCAGATCTCGCTTCAAAAAGACCTTTTCACTGTCAATGGGAATTTTTACCTGGATAAATAACAGCTGTATAAAAGTGACGTCATTGACTGTGACAGGAATGACTTTTTTCTGGCTCAGAATGACTTGATATCATTCATGAGAGATATGTTTGAGACATGTTTGACAGATTATAAGCCAACAAGTCATTTACAGCTGTTTAAATACCGGTGTTGTACCAAAAAGTGATTTCCGGTACTTGCCAAAAAAAAATGACTGCCTGTATTTAAACTGTTGTAAATGACTTTTTGGTTTAACATTTCCGAACTATATGTCAAACATATCTCTCATGAATGATATCAAGTCATTTTGAGTGACAAACAACACGCAAGGCAGAAGTTACAATCACTTTTTGGCTGTGATTTTTATATATTCTTTTTTAGAAACTCTCATTGACATTAACAAAAAAATAAGAGAGCTGTGGCCAAGAGGGCAGAAATGGCAACAAATATAACAGCACAGTTCTATAAAGATAATTTAAGTGGCCAAAAAGTGCTGCATTGATTATAATGTAGGTACAAAAACGCAGTAAGGATACTTACAAAACAGGTAATTTCTGCATTTTATACAAAGGCCTTTCATAAATCTTGTTGACTAAAGTCTATTTACCCATATGAGCAAAGACATTACACATAACAAATGTTTTTAAAATGTTTTTAAAAAGTTCAAATGTCGTCAATTTTTAAAAAGTTTTTAAACACACACACACACACACACACACACACACACACACACACACACACACACACACACACATATATATGGACTTTTTATTTATTAATATTTTTTTTCATTCTACCATAGCCATCATTTTTACCCTTTATTAAAATAAACTTTGTAAAACATATCAGTTTGTATAATTGTTATATTTAGCATATGTACTGATGATGATGTAGGCTGTGCAGACATTGTCTCATGGTTCCGTTCCTCATAATTTTTTCCCCCCTCCCTGCACAGGAAGTCAAACACAACTCCTGTTTGGTTTCTGGAGATAAACAAAGCTGCTACCGCAGTGAAAAGATTACAGTGGTCAGAGTAAGAACATCATGACACAGTCCAAATATAAACTTGTACTGCCACCTATTGGATCACAGCCGAAACATCTGAAACGATCAAAACATTACAGGTTTATTAAAGGTTTCCATCATAACTTGTCTTAAATAAATCCCTGTAGGCTTAGTTCTTTATAATATACCTTTCCAGACATTTTTCTAAAAAAAAAGAAGAAAGAAAGAAGCATGACATCCGCCTTTTTGTCCCTGCAAAAACTTTAGCTTCAGCTTGTTGTTATTTTATTATCTGTAGTTACAGGTGAGGTTTTGAATATTTATTTACCAAAGAACCATTACTTTTAAAGAACCAAAACTTTTCATGGAGAAACCTGAAACGCAATGGCCTCAATTTCTTTAGTGTTACTGTGATTTTGAACCTCGTAGTGTTTTCATGGGAAAAACATAAAAAAGTCTAATAACGCCACAGAAAATACTGCAGTGTCGACCCCAAGATTTATTTAAGCATCATTTAAAAATGGTGTGTTATGGGTAAATTATGAACGTATTAGTGATGCTGGTGTAAAGCACGATGACACAGTTTACCTGATATATCCTACAATCAGTACACTCAGTCCCCGCTTGTATTTGGGGGGGGGGAAGACAACAACAAAAAAACTGACGCTATTTTACAATAAGTCAAACACCTGGATTACTGCACTGGCCTACGTTTGGATATTACCACAACCGAAGGTTTGATTTTAAACGTGAAGTGATCGTAATAGTCGTCATTTTGTAGCAGATGGGAGTATTTTCGATTTGTTTGAAGATACAAACATTTGACAAGAAGCTCACAGTTATTTTTGCACAGCTGTGGTACCATGCAGCACATTAAGGGGCCTGTGTCTTTGCCCTATCTGAAACGGCGCTTGTATGTTACATTTGGTTTTAGCAAGCACGGTGAGATTAGGTCTTTACAGACGCAGGTGAGCTGTAAACAGTGTGTTCAAATCTACCTACCTCGAGGTGTCTAAAAAACGAAACAAAACAAACGCTGGACAAAAATACTTCTTTAAAAGTCAGTGTGAATTTTCAGTGTGCCGTTGTATGTCGTCATAACGTTGTTATTCCTGTGCTGCCTTAGTCCATGGCACAGATAGTCTATTTTGAAGGCTATACAAGGAAACCAGCACCACCAGGGCTACAATCTAATACAATGGCCTGCGTGCATTGAATTTATGTGAGGCTTTATGGCCGTTTATCCTGATATAATGACATTGTGTATAAAGATAGCACGCCAGTTCAGGCACAATTCGTATTTCTTGTCTGCACAATTTAAAGTTTTTGCGTGTAATTTCATTTAAAGGGTAGTTAGAGTTAAGGTCAGGGTTGCTGAGCCTTTCGTGGTTCATCTTGCATTTCACTGTTTCCATTTATACGTGTAAGCTACTGCATGAGTCAACCCACAGTCGACTTGTTATCCCTCATATCTGCTTCACAGTGGCATCCAAAGTGCCTGTGTTCTGTTAAGCAGTGGTGACGCTGAAATCAACCCGTAAAACCCGTAAAATCATATTTCTAAGATTTTTCTGTGTAATTGCAAAGATTAAATGGTTGGTTAGAACCATTTCATTGCCCACCCACCCAATACCAAAATATTTCCTCAAGGAGTATTTTGCTTTGCTGTATTGGAAGCAAGGGTGGGGGCGGAACAACATGTTTTGCATATCACGTGACACTGTATTAACAAATCAACAATTACCTTCCCTTTATTCTTCAGGAGTTGCTAAAAGGCTTGCAAGAAGCGTTTGAGGAAAGCTCCATGGAAATGTGTGAGCGGAATCCTTTAAATCCCGGCTATGTTGGTTCCCTGTTGAATTTTGCTCCACCTGAGTCGTTGTATTTCTCCAACTTGCGCGGTAATGGAGCCCATATACCCGGGCTGCATCAGCTCCCTTACAATCGGAGAGAGGTGTGCACGCTCCCGTGGACTTCCTCAAGTTCGTGCGCGTCTGGGCCAGCGGCACCACCACAGAGCCGCGCCTTTGGAGGCTACTGTCCACCGTTTTTGTCCAATTCGGTGTCTTTCAATACTAACTCCTCAAGCGGTCACGTCAAAACGCATTTGGAGGAATCTCCTCGATGCTTTCAGGACACAAACCAAAAGACAGAGGAGTCTGGCAGGCAAGATGAAGTTTACGACGGGGATCACGGGGTCCGTTATTCAGATCTGGACAACCGGTCTCACGGTTCTGCGGCACAGCTTGATCCGGATTCAGCAGGTCCACTGAACGTGAACGGCCATAAACAGGAGCAGAATCCCATTCACACATTAAGTAACCCATGCTCCAGGACGACTTTTGCTCAAGGTTAAGTAGCTCACATAATTATTTAGGCCAGTTTCCTTATTTCATAAGCAGTTTATCGCTATTTTATTGTAAAAACAGAAAGATACAGCAATATGGACTCGATCTGTTCTTCCGTGTAGTCACTGTCTCGTTCTATGGCAATAATAGATGTTCTATAACATTACTACAACAGGAATGAGTTATATGTGGCTATCATTATTTTTGGTCCGTGGATACTATATAATTTTCCCATAATAACGTTATAGAGTCCTTGGTATATGCGAGTCATGATCATTTCAGTTCTATTTTCCTATAAGTACAGAAGATATGACTTCTTCTTTTTTTTTTTATTATGACTTTAATAAAATATGTAAGACGTTAGCCACACTATAAGCAGCGCCTTTGGGACCACTTATTCTCCTTCACCTTATTTAACTGTTACTGAATGTGCTGTTAAAGTTTAACTCTTGTTTGTGCCTCTGCTCCCTTCAGGCGCCCCGTGGTGCTCATCGCAAGTGAAAACAAGAAAAAAGAGAAAGCCCTACTCGAAGCCACAACTAGCTGAACTTGAGAATGAATTTATGATGAACGAGTTCATCAACAGACAGAAACGCAAGGAGTTGTCAGACAGACTTGACCTGAGCGACCAGCAGGTGAAAATCTGGTTTCAGAATCGGAGGATGAAGAAGAAACGACTGATGATGCGCGAGCAAGCTTTCTCTGCATACTGATGACCTTTGGACTTGATCCTGACCATCGCATCAATAATGTAACATGCTGCGTCCGCACTCATCTTAGAAATAGTCCACGTTGCTAAATTGATTCCCCCAGTTGTGTTGTGGTAGGAAACGGAGTGACTGAAATAAGTTCAGTATTAAATGAATGAATGAATGAATCTCTATGTTTATCATCTGCACAGGTGGGAATGTGGCTGGCAGGGATTACTGGGCCGGTTTTCGTGTCTGTACTCGTGTTTGTTGATGGGGTTTGGGCGACTAAAGCACTTTGGTCAAGGTTATGGAAATGCGTTGGTTTTACTTAAATGTAAATATGCGGCTTCTATGACATTATAGATCACAGTTTTATCAAAAAGGTCCACCATAGTCTAATAAATACAAAAAATAAAACCTACACTGTGGACTAAGATTGAGTACATTTTTACCCATGTTGGACATTTTTGGCTTTAGGTCACCGCTCCCAAACTGGTCTTAGCCGGCGGATGATAATCCCTCTATAAGCCCACTTTTTTTCCTCATCCAACACAAACGTGAGACCCACGTCTTCTGTATTACGGCCTTTGCATGTAGGGCAGGCTTATTGTAAACGCAAACTCTCAAGTTCACGTTTACGATGGGTAAACCATTAGCAAGAGTCAGGACTGCAAAAATAACTCATGATTGCATGCCCTTTCCCTAATCACTACTGTTTAATTAAATAACTCAATCACCCATTGTTTTGTAAATCTGTTTTTAAAAAGTAGCTGTTGCGCGGTTTATTCAGCGCTAAAAGGTGTTTTACTTTTGAAGCGTTAAAAAAAAAAGTTGGTGGATGTGAAACAGTCTGATGGTGTAACGTCAAAATACATAATATCTGTAAATGAAATGTGTATTGTTTTTGCTAGACCTCTGTGTTGTCACAAAATCCCCGCGGACATATTGTGCGATCTCAAGGTCGCATCAAAGTCACTCGTAAGTAGATTTTCATTTTATAAATACGCATTTAAAATATATTTCAGTTTGGATTTGACTTATTTAATAACAATTTCAGAACGCATGATGTTGGTAAGGACAGAAATGAAATTATACCTTTTTTTTCTCCACGGAAAATTTGATTTTGTACTGTGGATGCACCTGGAGATGAATGCATTTGTAAATAAAGATCCTTTTAAAAAATAGACTTGTAGCCATGTTATTTTTGCATTATGTTGGATATTTTATATTTTGGTGTGATATCGAAAAGAACATGTAACTGAAGACTTCCCACTTGTGCCGTTCACCATTATTCAGAAAGCCGCCCAATATCTGATATTTAGCGTAAAACTGAACGCTCATCTGCAGCTCTTCCATGCAATTTCACATAGATTTGACAAAGAAAAGTCAATGTTTGTTTGCTTAGGAAACATCGATGCCTGCAGAGGTGAAAGAACCACGAGAGGACTGACACATACGAGCGTTACCTTTCTCTAAAAAGAAATTGTATCTGCCTATAAAATGTCTGTAGCACGGAGGAATAATTTTTTTCTTTTATATCTGAACGCTTAAATAGGCTATTATCTCTCTGTCTTTGCAACAATCTAAAATGACCCCCCACCCCCACCACACCCCACACCCCCATTCTACTTTTGGCTATGCTTTTTATATGCGTAATTCCTCTGCACAGTGGATAACCCAGAAGCAGTTCTCACCCACAAGAAAATCTCGGCATGCCAGTTGGGGGTTATTGCGGCTGTAACTAAATGAACTGCGTGTAAATCAATATCTCAGCGATATCATGTGCACTTTATGCACCAGACAAGGCCGTCCGTGCCCATTAGTGGTGTGTGTGACATGAGCAAATCTACCTCTGTCACTGTTTTCGTTCACCAGAACACTTCGCTGATGTTTCCACAAGCAGGTCTGCAGGTCACAAGTGGTCAGGATCGTTTTCAAAGAAGCGAGACCGCAACTCCGGAGCAATGACCAGCCATCAACAGACCAGCACATTTCCGGAGAGAGAATCTATAAATGGTTCCCCTCGTTACATCATTATCACGTCATCATCACCGCATCACTGCAATTCTTATGTTTCTGTTAAACTGCAGTCTTAGGTTTCATGGAAGTCTGAATAACATTTCAGTGGTATATGTAATGAAACATAAAGAAATGTTTTCCCCCTCTCCTTGCAGCGTTGTTGGGACTTAGTCATACTTTACAATCACGCGGTTTGGCCATATTTTATCTTTTGAATTCAATTCCATACCTTTCACTCTCATTGTGATGCAGGCCTGTTGTATTCCACCGCTACTTTTTGTGGGGTTTTAACCTTAACTTCCAGTTCTCCTCGCACAGAGTATTTCGGGCGCATGCAACGGGTTTTCTGTGCGTCCCCGGATATTGTTTGCTGCTTTATTGGTTTACTGCCTGGCCGCGTTACGTAGCTTAGGCTCCTTTAGATAGTGGGGGTGCCAAAAACAAAGTTAAGGTCAAGTTAGTACGCGTTTCTACTTTCAAGAAATTTAAGAATAAAACAAAACCAAAACGATGTAGTTGTGAGAGTAGCCAATAGAAATTTGTTTTCGTGCATTTCTACTTTAAAAAATAGTTTTCGCGTAGAAGATTTTATTATTTGAGTTAATATCGCACGCATAAAGACAGGCTCGACAAGACGACGTTTAACCTTTTTTTTTAATTCATGGAACTTCAAAGCGTCTTGACTGCAGCCTAATTTGATATCTGAAGTGTTCAACTTAAAGCAGTCTTATCCAAAATGTTGATGATGAATGCATGTATGAATTACAAAGTTAAAGCCTATAGCACTGGATATGATAAAATTGCAGAATACAACAGTTAATGATAATAATAATAATAATAATAACAGAAATACCAGAAGAATGTTTGAAAATATTGAAAATATCTCGCTGCAAACAAACAATTCAAGACGATAAACAAGACAGCCTAAAGCACACACAAGGAGCAAATTATAGCAACAAGTCGCCTTAACTTTGTCTATTCACGAGCTCAAAGTGAGCCAGTCCCATACGGCCATTAACATTTCACTGCGCAGTTTTTGATAGCTACAGATAAATACGCATATTTTGCGCTCCTAAAGCTGTGGGGCACAAATGATTTTGGCCTAATTTTGGCAAAGGAATACACTTTTTTTTATTTGCTAAAGAGGATTCAGTATGAAATGTGTTTAGGCTGGAGGCTGACCAGAACCAACAAGCCTGATCTCCCCCCCCCACACACACACACACAATACAGGCATTCACATATGACCCGCATTGCTCCTGGAAGTGAACAGTCTGCAGTATAATTTTTTAATTAACCCATTGCCTAATGCAGTATCACTACTATTCAAAAACTATATTATGCGCTGGATTCATTTACAATTGTATTTTTCCCACAGGTAATGAGCTTTTTTTTTTTTAAAAAAAAAACAAAAAAACAAACAAAAACAACAAAAAAAACCTGATCAAATAATAATAATAATATTAATGGTGATACTTACATAGACAAGAAATATTTGACGAGGCTTGATTATATGAGGGTTCCGTTCACCAGTGGTGTAAGTTCGTTTTCCCCACCAAGAAGGAGGCAAACACTGCAAGCATGACTGCCTGTGTGCAATAAAATGATTTGGCTGCAGAGGCTTGTTGATGAAAAAGGCTTGGTTGACATTGCCTACACCACAGACGGTCAAAGTCAGTTGTTTTGGACTTGGCAATGCTCAATGTGCTTAGCGATTGGTGCTTGCTGTGACTTATGTTTCTGTGGAAACCAAAATCAACTGTTTTGTGTTTGCAATAACATACATGAGGCTGGTTATTTTCCTGTTTTCAAGTGCATCCATCTCTACTTAATATTAAGGTATTTATTCAAAACCAAAACACTTAATGGCCTGATGTTCCTAAACAACGAGTAATAAAAGTGGAGCAGCACGTGAACTAGTATATATGATGTATAAAATCTATTGCAGCACAGATTTTATTTCTTCGTGAAGCCTAAGCTTTTCGTCATCATGCTGAAGGCCAAGAAGCGTGTCAGTGAAAATGAATTGAGATTGTTTCCTTCTGGCGTTTTTACATGTATTTAACTCTACTGAACCCACCATGGTGCATAGTGATTATGCGCAACGAGCCTTACGTTTATTTGCACAAAATCTGACTTGATTAATCACACATAATTCAAAAGGCTTCTGGGGGGGGGGGGTTGTTTTTTTGTTTTTGTGTTGCTTTTCTCTTCTTTTCATGCAACGCCTAAAGGTACGGTGGCCTTGTTGCCATGCTATTCAAGGTTTGCTTTGAGGTTAACGTTTATATTTCCATTTAACTAACTGTTGCCACAAACACATAACGCCTACTCAAAATTTACTGACGCAATCATTGTGCATGACCGCCATTACATATCATTACAAGATGAGGATGATGTTGCAGTAAAGCGTTTAATTAAATATTCCAGCGATGGTTCACACAGTTCTTTTTCCTTGAGCTATAGGGCAAGAAGGCTGGAGAGGAGTTTCCTCCGTAGCCAGGGAGCCAATGGAGTCTCTTGCATGCGCTCACATGAGTTTTTCTGGACAGTTTTTAATGACTGATATTGATGTATGGTAATTTCTTAGCTGGATCACATGACACAATTACCTCAAGAATCGATCAAGATGTATTGCAGGTCTGCCTACGTTTCCGATTTTTTCTCCCTGGCGGGGTCTTTCCACACGCCCGTGGTGCTATAGATGGGCAAAGTTTAACACAGCAAAGCTGCCAATTCTTTTCCTCTGTTGCAGAGAGGAAAACTGAAGAGGAGATATGACGGATTATGATGACCGCAGCTGTGCGTCAAATATGTTTTTACCGAGCTGTACTTATTACGTTTCGTCGCCCGATTTTACTTCAGTCTCCTCCTTTCTACCCCAGACGACTTCGTGTCAGATTAATTTCCCTTATTCTTCCAACATAGCTCAAGTCCAACCTGTTCGAGAAGTCGCTTTCAGGGATTATGGACTGGACCATCCCAAATGGCACTACAGGGGCAATTACGCGTCTTACTACTCAACGGACGAGATAATGCACCGGGACTTAATCCAGTCAAGTAGCAGGGCGGACGTGATATTCAAAAACGAGTCCTTGTATGGCCACCACGCAGGAACAGGCTCGCCTTGTAATTTCTTTACCAGTGTCGGTCGAAATGGGGTTCTTCCCCAGGGCTTCGACCAGTTTTTTGACACTCCTAACTTGGACAAGCCCAACGCGGAGCTCCCCAAACAAAAGACAGACTCTACCGTTCCGCTTGATGCTGCGAATAACAATCAGGCTTTGACCAAAGTAGAACAACACAAAGCTGACCGGACCGGGAACGACGACGAGGACTCATCCTCCAACTGCGGCGACAAGATCAACCAGCAGAGTAAGTCAGTAAGGTATTTTCCTATTTATACTCGCCATAAGATGATCAATTTAGACTTTAGAGCGTCTGGACTGCGCCATGTACACCGCCGTCACCGTCCAGGGTTATGTGCCTCTTTATAAGCATGCAAAAGCTTTTATATCCCAATAAGATTTACTTTACGGTTGTAAAGGTATTTACAATGGGAAACCGTTAAGTAACCATACTTAAAGGCCTCCTTGTGTCCAATAATAATACCTTGTTGCTGGGTTTGATTTGTTTTGATAGGGCATTAGAGGAATTTCTGTTTGTTACTCTATATTTTATAGTGTACAGACAATGCTGTGCAGATATAGGAGTACACTGAGGAAAGTCAGATTAGAATGTAGTTGAAAATAGCCAAACACCAGAACATCGATGGTCATAGGCGCAACATTGGCTAATTTTAATGAAAATACCTCTATTGTTTATTTCAGTCTACCCGCATGTGTGTGTCCGCGTGTGTATGGATGAGAAAGGGTATTTTCTCTCCTCCCCCTTTCAGATATAAAGAAATAAATCTGTCAACCTTTTTACTTCGCTATGGCTCAAAATCAGGGAATTTCAGCATTTGATGTAAAATCTGGGGAAACTTTTTCTTTTCTTTTCGTGTTTCACAGGTTCATCAACCAAGTCCAGGAAGAAGAGGTGTCCCTACTCCAAATACCAAATCCGAGAACTTGAACGAGAGTTTTTCTTCAATGTGTACATTAACAAAGAGAAGCGGCTCCAGCTGTCCAGGATGTTAAACCTGACAGATCGGCAAGTGAAGATTTGGTTTCAGAACAGAAGAATGAAAGAGAAAAAGCTAAACCGCGATCGTCTACAGTATTTCACTGGGAACCCTTTGTTCTGATACCTGACATAGATTATTACACACAGACCCACTCACACAAGGGAGGGGGGGGGAATTACAAACATATTTCCAAGTGGCTTCATTTTGAGCTGTGATTATCAGTTGATTTTACAAAAATCTGGCTTTAAGATCATTAAGTTGCCAGTATTTTTTCTTATTCGTCTTTTTTTTCACCAGTTCCTGCATTTAGGCTGTTTTATTTGTATTCACAATTTTTCGCGTTATTGGTAGCAAATATTTCTGCAAATTGCAAGATGTGCTTTGAAATAATTTATATAAAATATATGTAGGCTTTTTTCTTACCTGTATGTATATTTGTAAGGCGCATGCAATGCAAATTGTGGTGTGAATAAAAGTACGAAAAATAAACATGTAGTCACGAAACCGGTCACACGAAGTTAACCAAGTTCTTTACATTAGGAAGGATTTCTGAATAATTTAGGCGCTTGCACTCCTGTATGGTCCCGTTATTTCCTTTGCTTTGAAATACTTGATTGTTTACTAAACCTTGAACCGTCTAGACAGTATAATAAAAGTAGCTGTAAATGCCTAAATAGGGGGCTATTGGACTTTGGTGTCCCAACCCCCAGACCCATGAAGACTGATTCTCCTTCCTGTCTTAAAGTACTTTAACTCCAGGCTGGAAATGCTTGGAGAATTCAAGACATTTCTGCGCATCGTTTCCATATTTAGCTCATGCTGGCACCTTGGGGCACTTTTAACTATACAAGTGGAAGACAGTGGGAGAGATTTTGAACCAGAGCCGTCAGAGAAGGATATGTATTTTTCTTTCTCCATGTTTCTCTTCTTTTGCAGTATCATAAATCGGATATATGTGTCTTTGACGCCCCTGGATCTGCGAAGAAGAAAATGTGCAAAGTGGGCTGAGCATGGAATTTGTAAGTTCTTCCTTATGCAGCTGAAACGATTCCATCTTTGTGCAGCTTCACCATACACTACCCATTAACGTGCCTCTGTGAAAAGTGAAATCATCTGATTGCCATAATAATAGAAAGTATTGTATATCATTCTTTTTTGTAACCAGAAGGGGGTGGCGGACTAAATAAATGCATCAGTTACAAACAAAATAGCCGCTTTATTCGTTTGATGAAGGATTTGTGATCGGCTCGTGTATGCAACAAAAAATGACTCCTCTTGCTTCAGTGTCAGAACAATAATACCTTTGTGGAGGACTTTGTGTTCATTTAGTACCTCATGGATCACATTTACCGTTTTCTTCCCCAGAAGGATATTAGAAAAATTAGATTTCATTAAGCATTTAGGTGGGTGCTCAGCTTGTCCTGCGGTGGAATTACATTACCAACTGTGAGAGGGATTTCACTTTAATTCTCAATGTAGCCACACGAGGGCAGACTTTCAACTTTTGCAGTCACGCAGTCAATTAAACATCCACCCCACATGGAAAGTCTGTCAGTGGGGGAATAATCAGTTCAGCAAGCTGTTTGCTTAGACTTGCATTATAGTTATTACTTCGTCCAGTCCACTGAATTCAGCACAGTTTACATGTTCTTTATTTAAAGACTCCTTCCCTCCAAAGTGTTTCATTCTTTTTAATGAATAGCCAAGAACATCCAACAGTACAGCCTTCAGTTCCCTCCTTTAAGGAAGGGATAAGAACACGGCGAATCAGAGAACGCATTATATTTGTACTTAGTGCTCCTCCGAACTGATAAAATTCCTCATGTAATCACAATTTCAAGTCATTTTCACGCGGATTGAAATGACAGCAGAAATGATTCTGTTTGTTTCTTTGTGATCCTCCTCATAAAATCTTTACCTGAAGGCCGCATGAGCCTTAAGGCCAATAATATCTGATTTTAATGCTAAAAAGGACTGTGAATAATGACCCACATTTGATATATATATATATATATCCTTTTTTAAATATATTTAAGTAGTATATTTTTTTTCTTTTATCAGATTGTTCTCTATTTGAGTTATTTACTTTAAAAGCAGGTACAGGTACTCCGTATAAAGCCCGAGTATTGCTGCAGTTTCAAGTTTTCGCTTTTGCTTGGAACTAAAATCCACCATTTTTGTGACCTTGTTTTTATTTTGACATGCTCTGCTTTAATCCTTTAAATTCAAGTGAATCGCTTGTTATTTTCTTTAAATTATTAGTGTTAATATTTCTACTTGTAATAAGACTTGTAATGATAGCAATGACGCCAACAATTGTGCGCATTCCTTGGATCATTTTATACTTTTCATTTTCAGTTACGATGTTGAATCCATTCAAACCCGTTTGTATATTTTGGATGTGTGTATGAACTGTTGATTTTGTCCGAAGAGCAGCATCGCTTACAAATGAGTTTGTTTTCATTGTATATTAAAATCTTTGCGTAACCGCCATTATTGGAAACATGATAATTAAAAAAAGGAGAAAAGCATATACCCGTGTCGTCTCAATTATATGTCTCATTTAATTAGTGTAAGTCTTCCTTCACATGACTAAATTGGGCTCTTGAACATGTATGGTTAGTTGTTTTTTGTGTGTGTGTGTGTTTTTTTTTAACTCTCCTGTGATATTGGGATGTTTTGCATATCACACGTCTGTTTACAACCTACTATAAATATCCAAGAGCCTTAAGGACAGTGAAGAGGATGTCTTCTCTCACACATTGTATAATTAGTTCAAGCTTATGCCTTTACTATCAAATACATTAGCATTTCCAGTACTTTTTTTAAAGGCCTGTAGAGTCACTGGCAATTATAGGCATGACCTCTGATTTGTGATCATGAATAATTTCGTGGAGAGTGTTTTTTTTCCCTCGACTTTAGCAGGCAGCAATCTTTTTCATGTACAGGTTTGCCTTCCTTAAAGGTGAAAACAATGGGCATTTAGTGAAATAACGCCCTGTGCACACAGCCACGTTCATGTAGGTCGTTTTGAACTGTTTTTACACGTCAAAAACATGCCTGTATTTAGATGAAATCCCAGCGTTTTACCAAATAATAAAGCAAACAAAAAAGTCTCTATGGATTAAATGGAAAATGTATGATAATGAGTGTAACGTTGACCTTCGTATTTTTACCAGTCTGTGAGTTAAATCCGGAAAGGTGAACCCACGTATTACCTTCGGAATTCCGTATTTGAAAGCTAATAGATCTTTAAGGAAATAGAGAGCTTATTGTTTCTTTATAGAGTAGTTCTGTGCTCATTAATTAGGAAAAAAAACATCACCAAGAAGCGCAATCATAAATTGCAAATGATTAAAAAAAAGACTAAATCTTAAATTAATGGAAGATGAAGGGAGAGAGCGACATATCAATACTTTCTTTATTGTCTTGTTCCCATCTTAATAAAAATATAATTGAGATAGAAAAAGAAAGTATGCAAGGATAGTTTATTCGGCATTCAGTGGTGGACAACGGGTCATGTAAAGGGTTAAATAAAATAGCCTCATAATATAATCAGGAGAGCTGCTACATTTTTTTCCAGATAGTCTGCAGTTGTCGCCTATGCGCCATGCAGGCTGCCCCCCCCACACACACACACACACGAGTCTGTTTTTCACACAAAGAGACATGCATACACTTTAGGTTGATGCACACATAAGAACACTTTGTCTGTCGTTGACTGTGCGGGGACTCAAAATGAAGGCGAGCTGCTTTCAGTGGCATTCAGATTTAGACGCATTTCTTTCAATTCTATTAAAAGTCTTCAAGTCCCGCGATGCCAGGGGAAACGTGCGCGACTCTGCAAAACCAATTTCAAGTCCGCTTTGTAGGTGTCGCTGTTGACCACGTCTGCATCCGCAGTGCGAGTGTGTGCAGAGAGAGGAGGCTGCGTCTCAAGGCCATTTTCAAATCTCATTGGTGGGCTTGTCATGTGGTTGGGAGGCATCCTGACTTACAGATTGTTTTTCCTAGATATGTCAGCTTACAAAGGACATCTCTCTCCTCCAAAGAACTTAAATTCCAAAAAATGTCCTTTCCCAGTAGCTCTCCTGTGGCAAATACATTTTTAGTGGACTCTTTAATTGGTGCTTGCAGGACGGACAGCTTTTACTCCAACAGCAACATGTACATGCCGTCTGGCTCAGAAATGGGAACTTACGGAATGCAAACCTGTGGACTCCTGCCGTCTTTCGGCAAAAGAGGAGAGGTCAACCACCAAAATATGGGCATGAATGTCCACTCGTACATACCTCAGATAGATAACTGGACTGATCCGAACAGACCCTGCAGAATAGAGCCGCCCAATCAGATGTCAAACTGTACATTTTCACAGAGCATAAAGGAAGAGAGTAACTGCTGCATGTACTCCGATAAGAGAGTACAAAAAGTCAGCTCATCAGAAGTCCCCTCATATTCTAACGTCATTCCTGAATCTTGTCCTGTGGATGGTCCCGAGATCCCGGTTCCCGGTTATTTCAGACTGAGCCAAACTTATGCCAACGGGAAGCATCAGGAAAACTACTGCCATGAACCACCGAGTCCAAACGCGACATTGATGCAGCTCAGCCGGGTCACCCCGAAACCGCAGCCATCCTCGGCGTCTTCTAATTTCACGGAGGTGGATAAGAAAATTGAGGACGCCTCGCAAAACCCCGAGACCGCAAGAACGCCGGTCCCCGCAGAAAGCCCGGATCCCAAGCCCAGCTCCGAGGAGAAAAACTGCTCAGTGGAAGCCCCTGTGTCCAGTCCTGAGCTGCTACAGAAGGAAGGGAAAGGTGGGTTGGCTGTAATGAAAGCTTTTATCTCGCGGCACGGTGCTGAGAAGGCTCCAGCATCATAAAACCAAGTATAAAACACAAACAACCCTAAAGTCGTAATGTTTAATGAGAGTCTTTCTCGGGTTGCAGTGATAGGCAACAGAGAATGGTTTTACCATGCAACATATGTCCCCTGTCCTTTGGATATTTAAAGTATAATATTTTCACAATCTCATGCGTTGTTTGAGCAGATTGCATAGTTTTCTTCAACTGAAATGTTAAAACAGTCTCCACTAATAATTCTGCTATCTGTCAGATTTGTGAATTTTAATATTTAGAAAATGATGCACAGGATGAACAAAACTCTCTCTTTCCAGTTCTGACAAATTACTAAACTATTATATGTCAAATTTATTATGAAGATAATAATATTAACAGTTTAGTAAAAGGTTACATGATTAATCTTAATTCACCGTATAAATCATAGCTTTTTGTTAAATTATCAGGTAATATACAGATGTATTCCTTGTGTGCCGGTTGTTCATTTGGGGTTTCATTTAATTTTTGTTTTATTAGTAATGGCATGTACGTGACTAATAACAGCCCATGCATTTTATTTATTCAGGGAAATGTTGTGTGTTATTTCCCAGAGGTAAAATCCAAAGCAGCTGATGAGCTTTTGTTCGAGTGCGTCACTAAAAGAAAAAAAAAACTCTCTGATTTGAATCCCTGCAGACTGCAAGAGTGACACGCTCACAAACAACTGGCTGACAGCAAAAAGTGGGAGAAAGAAAAGGTGCCCCTACACAAAGCACCAAACCTTGGAGTTGGAGAAGGAGTTTCTGTTCAATATGTACCTGACCCGAGAGCGCCGCCTAGAGATCAGCAGGAGCGTCAACCTGACCGACAGGCAGGTCAAGATCTGGTTTCAGAACCGCAGGATGAAGCTGAAGAAAATGAACAGGGAAAACCGCATTCGCGAACTGACCTCAAATCTCACCTTTTCGTGAGCATGCATGTGCCAGTAGTCACCCCCCCCCCCCACACACACACGTTAGTTTGATGCTTTGGTGTCATTGGTTCAAATTCTACCCAACTGTGACTGTATATGCCACTTTTAGTATTATGCGTGGCGTCGTGTATTTGTTTTGTTTCATCACAGGGTAACACTTTTTTGGTCTTAAATTATTGGAGGGAACCTCTCTCCGCGGAAGAGACATGGGTGTCCGGCCGAGCTGTGGGAAGAGTTACTCTATTTCAGTCACGAAAGCACATTTATTGTCGTATAGTGCAACATTTGTTTAACAGTAAGTCCCAGCCATGTGCTCAATAGTGAAATGTTTCTATGGGCTTTAAAGTGGTGGAAAACAATGTCAGTCTGTGAATTTGTTGCATGTTTGTGGCATGTATCTTGCAATAAATATATTGTCAAAGAAACTTGTTTTTGGACTTGTTCATGCTATACAATCTCTGCTCGGCAATAGCCTATTTTGGTTTTTAGCACTGTGAACATCCGAAATTAACTGACGCAAGCATTGTTTTCCTGAAAAAAAAAAACTATTCAGAGCAGGAAAAGACAAGAAAAAGAAGAATTTCCTCCAAGCTTGCTGCAAATAACAGCAAGAAAACGGTCTGAATACGTCCCTCATGTGCGTTTCCACTTTCACCAAACGTTTATAATTATGTTCTAACTTAATTTGATGGCCAGCCGACAAGATTGCAGCTGGAAAATAGTTGGTTTGTGGGGCTGCCAGCAGTTTTAATCCCATCTTAATTTCAGAAACTACGATATTCTCACACTTATTTACATGTAAACTACTCCAGCATTCCGGAGGCACGCTGAAAGCTATCTGTGGTTTAAATCGCCAAAACATGAAACTAAAATAGTCCAAATGACATGAAAAAAAATCCTTTATCATCTATTTGAATGTAAAAGAAAAAGCGCAGCAAAAGCATGCAAAGACGGTTGATTGTGTAATAAAAGAAAGTTGGTTTTGCTCTTGCATGCAGGCCTGTTTATAATTAAACTGCCTATGAGGATTACAGAACGGAGTAAATTATGTTCAGCTTTTTCTTCCTTCGTGGCAAAATCACCCTTCATTTTCAACTCTGCGAAACAACTTCATATGGCCTTCTTAAGTTTGACACTAATCTTTTTCAAATGTGTGATAACGTAGCATAATTTCTGACCCAGTCCGCAGAATTGACCTAGTTCTTCTCTCGAAGTGTTTACTTAAGGTCGACACATGCTACCTTATATAGTGCAAGAAAATTACATTCTGAAAAAAAGTTTAAAAAAAATGCAAGATGTATAGGCTATTAGTGCTAAATTGTACCTTTCTGAGAGCAATACACACACGCGGACTCCTCCAAGTCTTTTTTATTGACGGCATGTATAATCACACGCACCTCATAAAACATTTATTGATACATTATTACTCTCCTTTCAATGAATATAATAATTTCACAACTACTGCTGTTTCTGCCTCAACTTAAAAAATTAAACCAACTCAGAAAATATGTTTCCTTGCCAAAATATTAACAATGGATACACCGCACTGTGAGCTGAAATGGCGTCTTTTATTTTACAGCATGTTATTACATCTATTTTACGAGGACTCTGTAAGTCCATAAACCATTTTACTGGGATTGAGGGTATCGGGACGGGACGATATTAGAAGAGTTTTCTCAAGCATTAAGATAGAAGGAATTCGTGTTTTGGGACGTTGTGTGTGTCTTTGGGAAAGTCTATTACTCCTTTAAACAAAGTAGATCTTGTTGCAACGTCCTGCAGTCGCATCTTCATGAAAAAGGGCATTTTATTTGAGTGATAGCGTTCTCCCTCTAGTCACATCAGAATGGGCTTGACAATGAGAAATGAAAAGCTAAATTAAACCTGACGAGGAAAAAAAAGGGCAGGATTGATTTACTCGCTGTATTGGTAAATATGACCACGTGATCCATGTAACCAATCCCTGTAGATGCGGGCCAGCAAAAATACTATGATTGTTCATAAAGGGAAGCTTCCCGTAACAGTGCAACCCTTATTATATGAGTAGGAAGCGATCAAAAATGTCTTCCAGTGGCACTCTCAGTAACTGCTATGTGGACGCTATAATGGGGCAGGAGCCGGAGGATGTGTACGGTGCTCGCTTTATTCAAGCTCCACATACGATGACCCCGAGGCCGTCAGGTGCCGGGGACAACGCAGACTTTTCCTCGTGTAATTTTGCACCAAAGTCCGCTGTTTTCTCGTCGTCCTGGTCCTCAGTTCATCCTCAGGGGATTTATCATCCATATGTCCACCACCACCACCACCACCAGTCCCATTTGCCCGCGTCGGACGGCAGATATGTCGGCGTCCGACCCTGGATGGACCCCATTTCAAACCACGTTTCGTTCGCCGGATTCCCTTCCAGCAATCGGTCGTACGGAACAAAGCCAGAGGTCTTGCCAGCTAAATCTACAGATTGTGACACGTTGGAAGCGGAGGCTCGGCCGCTCGCTGGCGAATTCACGTGTGGAGTATCGGAGTGTCCAGAAAAAGCAACCAAAGAGCACAGTGGAAGTGAGCTTTCGAGCCACAGCGAACCCAAAGAGGAAAAACAAAAACTTGACCCAAGTAAGTAAACGAAATAGCCGGTCCTGATTTACAACCTTGAGAACTGTATGAGCCGGGTGTGTAAAACTGGAGGTTTTACTAACCTATAAAAGTGTCTCGTACTATACTGTTGCTCCGAAAGGGGAGAACCCGCCCTACAAGGGTTATTGCAGGAATCCTAATGTTTTTCATGTCACAGGACACCCCAAATAGATACACAACTCACTATTTCGATAAGATTGCATGTGAGGAGACTTTATAAGTAAGTACAGATATGATTTATTTCCCTCTGTTGGTACACGGGGGCAATCAGTACAAACAGGAAATCATGTAAGGGAAAGGGTCCTCTTTGGATATAACGAGCAATAGTTCTCATTTTCTTTTGCTACAGTGAAACCAACCCTAAGTCTCTGAGTCCCACTTATTGAAAAGAATTACGTTAGGTGTTAAAGTTCACAATAAAAAGTCATAAAAACAAACAAACAAACAAAAACACTCATCACACGTGTATTTACTTCATCTGCTTTTTTTTTTTAATTTATTTTATATTTTTAGGTAACCCCGCAGCGAACTGGATTCACGCACGCTCGACGAGAAAGAAACGGTGTCCTTACACAAAATATCAGACTTTAGAGCTGGAGAAGGAATTCCTCTACAACATGTATTTGACAAGAGACCGGCGCTATGAAGTAGCCCGCATACTCAGTTTAACGGAGAGACAAGTGAAGATCTGGTTCCAGAACAGACGGATGAAAATGAAGAAGATGAACAGAGAGAGGAACGGCAAGGAGCAGCTATAAGCCCACTGCTTGTGCCATTTCATACATTTTGACGTTTGTACCAAGGAAGCCATGCGAACAATTACATTTGTTTTGGTAGGAGCCTCCTTAGCCTTTTTTTTAAAAATCATATATTAAGTGTCAGTGTTTTGGGGTTATTTGGCCAAACGTGCATCACATGTGCAGAAATTTGACACACACACAGGCTCTGTCAAACAATGTTTCAAGCCAGGTGAAAAATTTACGCAACAAACTGCGATGTTTACACAGCAGGAAACACGTATGTGCGTTGCTGTTATTTGGAGTTGTATAAAAAAAAATCACAGCAACTACTTCGACTGCGCTCCGTGTCACTACACCCACGGCACTCAGTAGCAGCAAAGCGAGAATTTCGCTGACTTTTGCTTAAAATCTTTGTTCATGAGCTCGATGACTGAAAAATAAATCTTTTTTTTTTTTAGCCTTCTCACAGGCCAAACTTGAGATGTGTGCCATAAATGGATATAAATAAATGCATAAAGATCTTTTCCTTGCATCCGTATTTTTTGGCATGTTGGTGTAAGCACTTTGATTTAGCCATTTATTTATTTACTTTAGATCAAAATATATCCCCTGAGGCTTCGCTAACCCAAATGAGGGTTTTCGGGACCATATACCCTGATAGAACCGGTCTATTTAACACAATAGTCAATATCTAACAACTGAATGTTCTTATTTGCAATCCACGTATTAAAATGATAATAAAATCCTCACTAGATATTATTTAAAACGTGTTAAATGTAACTTAAAAAACAAACAATCAGCATATTTGATTTATTTAAAAAGTAGGGGTCCTAGTAAAGCGCTGTTGGGAGAGGTGTTGCGGCGAATTTCCAATTTATGGTCCAACTTGTACGAACAATTACTTTAAAGCAGGAAGAACCCCGATCCAATAAAGCTATAGAAACGGCTAGACGTCTGGCCTAAATTAGTTTATAGGCCTGGCCAGTAATTACACTGTCCTTTGAAAATCCCCTTTTTCTTGGCTGTTTGCGTCTGTTGCTGACAAACAGAATGTAGACACTTTTCCATGGGGTGTCTGGTCGATGAATTGTTTTAGAGGAAATCACCCCCACCGCAATGGTCACGTGTGTTCATCAATTGCACTTCCCACCGATGAGGGGGGAGGGAAACTTAACTTTGACTGCTGTGTGGCGCAGTCTTATCTTCTGATGGCCTGTGTGCTGAAATGGTCAAGCAGAGCATTTGTAGTAATTGTTCTTCAATGGCGGGCTCTAACACTTGTAATGAAACATGGGGGGCTTTTTAAAAAAAAACAAAAAAAAAACTTGGCCACACTTTTAATGGAACTTGTTGATTAAAATTAAGAGGTAAACCCTGAAATACAGGTCTAAGAACAATTTGTTTTCCTTTACTGGAGCTTTAGGGCCCTTGGAAAAAGTAGTCAGAGCGCTAGAGGGCGATGTTGTTCTTTAGGTTAAAGATAAAGCAACCTACTCACAGCTGGAACACGTAGACAACGCAATGGCTGTACCATTATCCATGTTTTTACTGATTTATACCATAAAAGTCTTGTGCACTGATGAACGTGCGTTAAGAAGAGCGCGCTACTTTTAACAGTTGCAAACTTGAAAAAGCCACTTTTTAAAAATCGGTTATTGCAGCATACTTATACTGATTTTGAAATCTCTTGACAGCTCCCAGGCCCCATATTTCAGCAACATGTCACACATTTGCACAAAGGAGAAGCCAAATTTATTCGTTAGAGTGAAGACTTTCTGAAGGCAGAAGCAGACTCATTTAATACAGAGGAAATAAAAACAGAAGCTTTGAAGTATCAGAGATGGATTTTTCCTTTAAAGGGCATGTCTCTGAACGTCTTCTTCTTCTTCTTCTTCTTCTTATTATTATTATTATTAGTAGTAGTAGTAGTAGTATTAGTTGTGGTGGTAGCCTGTAATTATTTTTAAATAGGAAGCGAATTAGCCTACAATTTTATTCCCTCTTGTTGTGATACTAATACTAATATTACTAAGACTTTAAAGGTAAATTGTGAAGTGTTACCTGTTGTGTGCTCATTCAAGCTCCAAAAACTTTTAAATTTATACAATATGTTCTTCTTCAAATCACTGATTAACAAAACACAGAAATTTGGCGGGTTTTTTTGTTTTTTATTTTTAAATATGACTTTGGTGTCAAATCCATTTTTTACGCCACGCCTTTTACGCTTATTTCATGAAAAATGCAGTTTATCTTTGGTGTGTTTCAGCGCTGCTATACAGTGGAGGTATAATGAGATGTACCTGTATGCCTTGTTGTGTATACAGAGGAGATACAGTGAGCATTACTTCAGTAATCATTATTAAAAGCAATAATTGTAAACAGTCCCTGCTGTTCAACGTATCCAAACGCTGGCGGTCTACTGCAACATTGAGATACTACAACAATTAAACAATGAAATGTTGTGTCTTGATCTCAAGTGCTAATGAATCGGCCTACAGTAACTGGGAGATCTGCATCTGAAAACACGTTCAGTTTGTGTTCTTTTGAGAATATACTCATACAATGAACCACTGTTTACACACACGAGGACGACCCCGAAGCTTTTCTCTGCGGTGTAAGCTGCCATTATTTTACATGCTATTATAGAACGGCTCCAACTATCTGACAGGCCTAGAAGGAACGGTACGATTCTAGGATGTCTATTGGTTTTGCGTGCAAGTAACCCCCCCCCCCTCAAAACAAACAAACAAAACAAGCAAACAAGCAAACAAACTAAAAACAAACAAACAAAAAGTCGTGAGAGCAGGCCTACTTCTGTTAGATTATACCCGGCCTTGCAGTGACTTTATAGTCATGTGTGTCTCTTTTCTGAGATACCGTGAAGAGCCAGCTGTTTTTGTCAGCACTGCATGCATTCGTGTTACACCCTTAGATGAACTGTTGCTCTTTTCCCGTATTAATGTCATGGCTGCATGTAGGGCCAAGATAGCACTGCAAATTCCCTAAGAAAAATAATGTAAGAAGTTTATGTGGAAAAAAAATGACTAAGACACATAAGACTTTTTTGACAATAGAAAACCAGCTGACATCCCATAAATGTTGGGGGTGCTAAGTGTATTACCCCCCCCCCACACACACACACAGAAATTTCAAAAAACAGAAAGAAGAAGAAGAGGAAGAAGAAAAAATTAAAATGAAACAACATGAAGTGCAATTTATGTGATTGAAATTTCGCTTGTCAGGAAAACATTTTAATGGCACGGTCTTCCCCCGCCCAAATATGTATATTTTTAAGGCAATACGTTAATTTAACTGTTATTAGTAATTCTGCCAGGTTGTTTTTATATGGCCACACAGTCTGGATGCTTATATATATATATATATATATATATATATATATATATATATATATATATATATATATATATATATATATATATATATATATATATATATATAGTTGGGGCTTTTTTTATTCATTTATTGTTAATTATGAATATGTTCATGAATTTAGCCACTTTTGGGGGGTTGTTTCCATCAGTGTGTTTTCAATGTCAATGCAACGAAGGAAGCGTGTTCTCTGACACAGTTTGACAGAAGGCGCTCTATATTCCAGGGCCTCATTACGTTCTAAGGTACCTGAACGTTGTAGAGTGTTTCTATGAGAGACTAGAGCTGCGGAGGATTACAGAATGACACTGCGGAGGAATACTAAAGGACGTATTGTCCAAAGCGAATGAAACAATGCGGTTTGATTAAAGTGTGAGTGGGCACCCTCTGGCTGATCAGGGGTAGTGTAATGAGGTATCTGCAGTTCAGAATGCGTCACTAAGACAGATACAGTCAGTCTGCTTGGCAAATAATGACACAAGTTTGTCTGTGAACATTATCTTAGTTCACCCCCCCCCCCACTTAATTTTTTAAGTCGTTACTTTCTTGAAGGCAGACTTTGACATGATTCCAGGATCTGAATTTATGTCTCTGAGAAAATCAGTGTCGGCCCATTAATAAACATACAACACTAAAACTGTCAGTAAATCCCACTTGGCAAAAGAAAAAGAAGGAGAAAAGAAGAAAACGATATATGATTGCTTAATTTATATAAATTAATTTATTGTGGCTTGTGGAAATACTCAGTAACTAAATAATCTCAATAAATCATGCTTCAAGATATTTGCTGTGTGCAGAAGAAAGGCACCGACATACAATGAAAAAAGTGATATGCCCCATATGTGCGCATGCGTGTGTGTGTGTGCCTGCGTGCTGTAGATAGATAGATAGATAGATAGATAGATAGATAGATAGATAGATAGATAGATAGATAGATAGATAGATATTGACTGTCAGCGTCAGTGACCTCATATAAAAGGCGGTTAAAATATTAGGAGACAAGCTGTTTACAACAAAAGTAAAACAGCATTACTCCAGTTCCCTCCAACAGAGCGACCTTCAAATATAGTCCACATTGAATGATTAAATTACAACAACGTCATAGTTGCAATGCAGTGTGATTCAACAAATCCAGAGTTCTTGCATCTTTCTGTCTCTTGCACAGAGACACGCAGGGAGAGAGACGACAGGGAGCTATAAGACAGGAAACCAGAGCCATAGCCCGGGCTAGCCTGGCTATAAATCGCACAGTGCTTTCTCTGGCGTGCCACCAGATGAACGAGAATGAAATACATGAAATTCCTCTTTGCTGCAGACATAGTCACATGTGCAAGACTGCATACAGTTGCAGTATTTAGTCTTTAAGTGTTGAGTTTCAATTACACGAAAAATGTTCACACCATAGTGTATCTGTGGCCAACTTTTGTCTCTAATAATAAACAACAGCTGGCCTGTAAGAGCATGGAAAAGGGACAGTGATATGCAATATGCCCACACTCAGTACTGGGAGACGCAAACGTCCCATATCATTTTAAAATCTGTCCTCCAGAATAATGATTCAACACCAACTGGAAAAGGCCGGTGACAAAGCACGAGACTTTTCCTAAGGAAAAACAGTGTGAATTATACTCCATAACCTTGCTGGTTTTATTATGTGACGTTTTATTAACGTCTGCTGCATAAGCCGCTAACTGAAGAATGAAAATGAATAAATAAAGGCACAAAGTTTATTTCCTGCGAGAAATCTTTGGTTTCAGAAAATATTTTCTTAAAGAAAAAATATCTCCCCTTTTTTGACAAAACGTTCAATATTCATATGTTCTATAATGTATTATGTTAGAATATAGTTTAGCATTATCATCTGTTTGATTTGACCATACACTAATTATAGTATTTTCTGTATTGTTCTCTACATTATGCATTAATTTTAACGTTAGATGGTCGAGTAATAGAAACAGAAAACAGGGGGGAAAACCTCTTGCTTTGGAGGACCTGGTGGGGTTTCTGCTATTATGCGCAAAGATGGGGAGAACTGCTGCAGTCCAAATTCCTTTTTGTGAGGGGACAATTTACAACTTGGTAATAGACCTTTTTATGTGCCTCCATCGCCTGTCATTGGATGCCACTGGTCATGTGCGAGAGGCAAACGTCTTCATGGCCCTTTTCCTGATTTCCCAGGCGATTTTCCCCCACTGCATTCTGTATCACGTTGTCTCTGGCGTTAAACCGACACACCACGGTCGGCTCTCTTAAAAATCGCATGCCATTCGTTTCATAATCGTCTGATCAGCACATATTTTTCGCGGCGCCGCGCCTTTTTTTTTTTTTTTACTGGATGACAAGAGAAGCGTTTCAACTTTATCCACATCTCACCTCCTCAGTGACAGATCTGCGCTGGCTCTTCATAGCTTCTAGCAAAATGCACTGCCTAAGCAAACTTCAGAGAATAAACATGGAGTACCTTTCGACCATAGGTAAGATTTCTGTGTGATAATTACTATCTGGGCTTGTGTGAGTGCATGGTGAAGTTTGACAGCTTCCTGTTTCATTAGTCATGTAAATGAGTTGCAAGGTAATGGCACTCAGGTAATTTGGTGAATTCACATGTTGCTGGGTGTGTTGAGATTAATTGTTTTTTTGTTTTTTTCTGCTTGTTTGTGTTTTTGCTGCTGTTGTTGCTTTTTAAAAAAATATATACATACTTTTCAGTAACAGAAGGATATTATATTAATAATGATTGACTAATGTCTTTATAGTCGGCAAGTAGTCTTTTTTTTTATCGCAGCAACCAAAGAGAAATATTTAAGAAAATATCCAGTGGATATCAAGTAGTTTAATCATGTTTATTGTCGCCCTTTTCAGGCCTTTCTTGAACAAATACAACTTGCATTTCAGGCCACTGATGATGGTGATGATGATGCATGAGCATTGCTTTTGATGCAGAGAAATGAACGAGCTTCGTCATTAGCCGATCATTCCTTATTTTACTTTCACTGTTAGGCTACATTTGGTTGTAGATAGATCCCCCTCAAGCTATTAGAAAATCTCTGTTGAAGCCACTATACACCATATCTATCTTCCACCTTATATTCCCGAAAATGCAGGGTTATATTCCAGACAAGATAAATGTTCATTACTTTATGGCCTGCATGCAAAAGTTCAGTTTTCCTAGTTGTTTTCAGCTGCCTGGAGATGAGGCCAACTGAACAAAGACAGTATTTCACTGTTGCCTGACAGGCAGCTGCGAAAGTATTTACAGCCTTACTGCAATGCGGCAAAATGGACCCTGAAAGTCAGGCACAAGCTTAAGCTTCAGAAAATGACACAGGGTTCCCTCGCGATTGTTCATTTTGACAGTGCAAAAAAGAAAACATGTTTTTAAGCACGTTTTGTAACACATGTGACTATTTAGTATAATGTGTGACCGCAGGCCCTGCACTCATTTTATTAGTTTCTATAAATGGATTTCCCCTTTTCACCCCTACTGAAATCTTCTCAGACATCCAGATTGTCTAGACTCTAGCAACATACTCAGTAATCGTATTATATAATATATCACATATTGTGAGATTATGTAAACAAGTGTTTGTTCAAAGCAAACTATGCGAAAACTAACTGCGCTGGCATATTCCTGCTTTTTAATAATTTCCTGATCGTTTTTTTGTTTGTTTGTTTGTTTGTTTTTTGTTTCAAGTTACATAAATGATTATTTCATTAACAATGTTATGTATGAGTTATCACCACAATATATCAGCATTTACAGTTTTAACATCTACCCTGCCAAATATATTCCCATTATATTCATTAAAAAGGTCTACAAATACACTTAAAATCTAAACATGAGGAAATATAATTTTTCAAAAAACAGATTTGATTATTCTTCTGAATTAGTATCATTTGTTTGAAGAAATTGATTAAACTCAGTCTTGAATTAACCTACATTAGGCTATTTGCTTTAATTAAGTACACGTAATGGAGCTAATTGTGAAATCAATGGATTGCATTCCAGCAGTGCATCTCCTCTCCCCTCCTTCAAATCTCCGTCAACACTTTGATCAAACACTGGATTGGGTGATATAACTGGTTTGTGTAGTTTTTTTTTTTTTTTTTTTACATTGGAAATGTGGACAGGCCGTTATCATGCCAGCAGAAGGCGCTGTTGCCCAACAGTCAGCCTGTCTGGTCCCATTCAGCAGTCTTTTATCAGCATGTTCTTGGGTGCTGTGAGAAGCTGAGGCGGGCATCACGTGATCCAGTTCTTTTTCTGAAAGTTGTTTTGGAGAATTGTGTGCCGGAAAAGTCACCCGTTCAGATGAACACTGGATAAGTTTAAACCTGCTATCAAACCAGATCAGCCATTAAGATTGTTCCATGCTGCATTTTGTGCTGTTTTGGATATTTCTGTTTGAATATATTCTCCAAAATATCATGTCTGTCATCTTTCTTCAGCAAATATTCATTAAATATTAAGCTGTGCGAGTGGTCCTCGTGATAAAAAAAAAGAATGATGGGGAGGATTATTGAGTTAAAATGAATTTATTTACAGGCATGTAGCTACATTTGTGTTAAATCGTAGGGGGAAAAAGGCGTGCAAAATTAACAGCAGGAACCAAGTGAGTGCAGCTCTAAAGCACCCCTGGGGCTATTCCAGAATTTTCACCCTTTACCTATCTCCAAGGGAGGAAATACGTTTATGATGACATGCATGTAAGAAAATGAAAAGTCTCTGATTTGGTCCCCTCCCATTTATCATACCTGCCCCGCAGTTGCAGCCACCCAAAACCTCGACATGGTCTGTCCTCTTTCGGTTAGGTCAGAACAGGGGAGGAGGAGCAAAAGGCGCTGCACTCTAGGATTGGCCTGGAAGAATGAATGACATCAGTCTTATTGTGACAGGTTCACCGGACGGGGAAAAAATGCATTTGAGCACCAATCAGTGATGCGCATTCGGTGCATTTGTTAACACTTTAGAGGTCAAAAGGCGTCTATCCAGTAAGGAGATTAAAATGTTGAAATTCTTGATTTCAGTAGCGTGGGTTACGTCACACCTCTGCATTAAGATGATTAAATTTTATTTTACAGTTAAGATTACCAGGATACTTTTTTCCTGTCTGCACAGTGGAATAAAACATTCTCTCACTGCGCGCTCTTCTACCAGTTTCTGTTGTGACTCTTACAAAATCCCTTCCGCCTCCCTGCTTCCTCGTTTCCACGACTTTTCCTCTGTGCACATCAGTGCAATCGCTATTATTGAGTAAGTGCAACTTTGAGGGTTATTTATGGGCCTGCGCTCTGTTGTGAATGGCTGTGAGGAAACACGTGATGCCATTAAACTTTGTTTTATGGCCTGGGACTTGACAAGCCAAAATATAATTCTCATTGTGTATTAGTAAGACAGTCCAGATGGAATAGAGCCTCAATTGACAGGGAACTGTACCAGACTGACTTTTTCCCTTCAGCATGGATGCGTTTGTTGGACTGCGTGTCATCTGTTGCGGGCTCCGTGGTAAGCTGTGTTTTATCATTATGCTCGTGGTATGGGGCGTGTGATGTCACATGCGTAATGTTCAGGCTAAACTGTTTCCTGCCTGTAAAGCTGCAGTGCATGCTCGGTAACTTTTCGACGATGTGCAGCTCTGAAGAAGTTCTCTTCAGTCTTATTGCCGTGTTTGAATTGTTTTGAAACGCTTTCACTGATCTATCATGCATTTTTTAAAGTGTTATTAGTCTGTTTATCTTTACATCATCCCCCCTTCTTTTTCTTCTTCTTTTTGTTTGGTCTGTTAAAGCTGTTTGAAGAACTTCACTTGTCTTGTCAACTTCATTTAATTTGTCAATTATATTAAGGTCTTAATTAAAAGAACACAATTGTATTTTAAATTGCTGATACATTCTGTTTTCTGTCCTATCTGTGAGGCTGCACATTTCTTCACCCACAATTCGTTTGTTAGACAATGCCATCATGGGTTGTATTTACACAGAACTCTTTTTTTTTAAGTAACACTGATGCTACAACAAAATCAGTTTTGAGTCTTTTACATCATTTGGATATTTATTTTTCTTTATTCACTCCAGGCCTGGCGCGTTTGTACTGCAGGCCTTTAAATTATTAATTTCGTCACCCTTTGTTAGAAATCCAGTCTTATGCTGGTTGCATGTTTAATCCAACCTTCTAAGGGAATGTAACCTTTATTTTGTGTTATTGTCAGGCAAAAACGTTTCATTACGTTGCGTGAAAGTTTAACAGGCCTCAGGTTTTCTGGTGCGCTCAAATCCTCAGTGGAGGCTTTAAAATCGAAAGAAAATAAATTGTGAATATAATGAAGAAAGAGCCAAGACTAGTTAGCCATTGGTTTAACACAAGCTGCCAGGAAACGCTGACTTTATCATTCTTTTGTTGGGAAACTCGGCTTTGACCCGTCAGAAGGACTGGCAGGGTCAGGTGAAAGGCAGGTCAGGCTGTCTAATAAATACTGAAATGGGAAGTGCAAGGACATTTTCAATAAATGTTGCACTCGTCATTTAACCGCGTTAACAACTAATATTTTGTGGTTTTGTTGGTATTTTAGTGGAAATGTCCAGCTCAGATCACAGCACATATATGTACCTGTACATACCACACATGTTCGTTAAAGCAGCTCCAACACAAAGCGTCGCACTGACTTTACATCTTCGCTGCTTTTTTTTTCCATTGCTATCTATTAAAGGCCTGTTTGGCAAGGCTGGTACAAGCCTATAATGTTACACTGCGGCAAAAATGTTACATTAGACTGAACCGTTTACACCATCTATCAAATAATTAGCTAGTAATCGGTTTATTTGTCCGTTTAATTTTTCTTTTAAAGAAGAAAACATGGCCTGTGTGTCAGGTACAGTGTTTTTAAGCTTTTCCAGAGCTGAGATGCAATTATTGTGTCACATTTTGGACAAGAAGGAAATGTTTCATAAATTCAAATGACTGCGTCATTGCTTAAGTACTGACTCAGAGTATTTAGGGTTTATTATATTCCCCCCAATCAGGGGATAGCTTTTCGTGATATATAAACCTTGATGTAAAGTTACCTAATTTTAATGGTGATTTAATGTCTTTGGGGGGAAAAAAGTATATTATTTTTTGCTAGACCTTCTCATTTTGGGAACTCTGTCTTAATCATCCCCAGCTTTAACTAATTTAATTTGTAGAGGAGGCTCAGTGTAGGACTCGAGGTGGCCTCCGTGGTGGTTAGTTAACGTCAGTCAAGTTGGTAAACTTTTGCACCCTTTGAGCTGTCAGCAGCAGCAAAAATAATTGAACTTTTTGATAAGTTTGTAAATGATTTGGTTTGACCTCGGTGGCCTCTAGCCTTTAGCATCTTTTGGACAGCGGAGGTAGGAACCCCTGCAGTAGCCAGCAAGTGTTCAGCGCTTATCTGTTCATGGGTTTATAACTTTTCTCGCTTGTTTGGCTGAGGCTTCACGTTAAATCTGAGCTGACAGTTAGTAAAAGTGGAAAGTTATTTATGGTGTTTGAAGAAGTTTCTTCTCTCACTGTGAACTTGGGCTGTAGCCTGATGACGAGAAGAAGACCTACTGCGCTGAAACCTGGGCTGACCTCAGTTAGTAGCTGTTTTTATTTTATTTTACGCTTGTCTTTTACTTAGAATTGACAGGAGTGCCCAGGGCAGAGGTAACCTGTGGGCATACAGTTGTTTGTTTGTTTTTTGTTTGTTTTTTTGTTTTTACATTGTGAGCCAGCAAGTGACAACGCTTCAAGGCTTTTGCGAGTGCTATTTAACGAGGTTTCCTTCAAATAAGCACAAAATAAAGTCTACTTTGTACTGTGGAAGGGAAATAAATTAAAAGGGAAATGTCGTGGTTAAAACAAAGGAAAATAGGGCACTCGAGAATGCTTATAGCCCATGGAAGTGTGTTTCCCTCGGTTTTTAATTCATGCCTCTTATATTGTTATGCAACCCCAGTGTCTTTGATGGCTTGGTTTATTCTGACTGCGAGCCACTTTGTTAATTTTGTTAGTCTTGAGTGCTGTGCAAGGAAACAAAATAATAATGTGGTTTAGGGGCTAAAAGTGGTCAGCATCGCTTCCCGTCGTCTATATATACCCTGTAGAACCGAATTTGTGTGATGAAACCAGATTCACAGATTCGATTCTAGGGGAGTATATGGTCGATGAAAAAACTTCGATTTATTGACGCACTGCCAACTTGATCGGGCTTTTGAAGCCTAATGTGCTGCCAGTTGTTACATTAACAGTGCTGGTTTATGAGTGAGAGTAAATCTGACAACGCCACATTCCTCATAAGAGGTCGTGTTGTAACTCTTAAAGGCTTAAAGGAAATCTGATGTGAAATGTTTCACGTGGAGATGAAACATTAGAAGGTGTGTGCATTCCTGTTTGGCTCACTGTGTTTGCAAGAAATACTAAATGAATTTACTAAATGAATCCAAGCCACAGACACTCCAGCTGTAGTTTTTTTCTCTTGTGGGCAGTTTCTGTCTCTACATTATTGATTCCCAGAGGCTGCTGCTGCTGGCCAATAGGCTCCTGAGACAGATTTTTTTTTTCCAAAGGGACGGGAGCAGATGAAGTGATGAGATTCGTGTAACTTTTGGATGACCCCTTCTTGACAAAGACAGTGTCCATCAATTGTCCTGACTCATTATTCGCTGTCTTTATGCCAAGGGGCTTTTTGTATCTTTTGTTGGTTTCTCTGTTGAACACCATGCCTCTAAGTTAGACTTTAGAAACCGAGATAGTTTTTGATCAGCTTTGATGAAACATCAGCATGCACAGACGACCAATTCCTTATTTGCAATATTTCGTTTTGTTTTGCATAACTTTAAAGTTAAATATTGTGCCAGTTTTCTCCTTTTTTTGTAATCATTGCTTTCTCTTTTCCAAATGCGCACGCAGATGTTTCGAGATAATATTTGTTTTGTTTTTTCCCATCAGGGTCTAATTTTGGTATATCTTAACTTGGTTAAAAATGCATTTAGTTGTATGTTTACCCGTGTTTGGACCCGCATCACCTCCATTGGCCGATCTGGTCACATGGTTCGCTAACTTTATTCAGTTGACACCAAGTAGGAGGGCTTTATGGAGGGAGAAAAAAGACAACTTGAGAAAAATTAGTATTTTCTACCTTCAGAAATTAATGGCCATGAGTTCGTATATGGTGAACTCTAAGTATGTGGATCCCAAATTTCCTCCCTGCGAGGAATATTCACAAAATAACTATATACCTGAGCAGGGCTCCGACTACTACAGTCCATCGCAGGACACAGACTTTCAGCATCCAGGGATCTACCCACGGTCAAACTACACGGAGCAGCCCTTCGGCTGCAACACTGTGCAGGACTCCACAGTGCAGCCACGGGGTCATGTGCACGAGAGATCCAACCACCCGAGCCATTTTAGCGCACAGACTGAGCAGGGGACTCCGGTCCAAGTGGCCGGACCCCGGACTTGTGGACAGCAGCAAAACACAAAGAGCCAAAATGGGATACAAGCCAAACAGCCAGCAGTAGTTTACCCTTGGATGAAGAAAGTTCACGTAACTACTGGTAAGATTTCCTCTTCTTCTTCCCTTCTTCCTCTACTGAGAGCTATAATCCAGAAATCATTCAGTATACTATTTATAGGAGTCTTTGAAAGGCCTCGCCAATTACACAAGTCATAAATTTTTATAGCTCAGGAAATAGGCCGCTAGGTGAGCGCCTAAAACACACTCTGAGGATTAAATCTAGAGCAAATCCAGTTTAATTCAGTTAAAATAATCCAAAGTCTCCTGGTGACAGTCCGGTTAAAATTTTCTTAAAGTTTGAACTCCCAGATGGAGAAATTAGTTATTTTTGTGCTGCTTGTTTTTTTTTTTTTAACCTGCATGCTGCATCGGACACATTTGGTGACTCTTTTTGTTTGTTTGTTTATTTTGTTTTCTTTCTCCCAGTGAACCCGGATTACACAGGATCGGAACCCAAACGGTCCAGAACAGCTTACACCCGGCAGCAGGTTCTGGAGCTTGAAAAGGAGTTTCATTTTAACAGGTATCTGACCAGGCGGCGGCGGATTGAGATTGCCCACACTCTTTGTCTCTCCGAAAGGCAGATCAAAATCTGGTTTCAAAACAGACGGATGAAATGGAAGAAAGATCACAAACTACCCAACACCAAGGGCAGATCTGCACCAGTTTCCAACCATCTGCAAAGCATTCAGAAGGATAACCAGACTGATATTACAGCGTTATAAGAACGGAAAGTGGTCCTGGTCTTTAGAGATTAACTGTACATAAAAAAAGACAAAAGTTGCATCTGACTTTTGCATGGACTGATGTCGTTTCTAGCCATTTTGTTTTAATTTAACAAACATGACCCCCTAACGTTGTTGCCTCAAGCCTGAGTGAGAAAATCAATCGGTCTTTATAACTGATAGGTTTGCAAGTTGACCCTCTTCTGTGTTTTAAATTTCCTCAAAGAGACAGAAAAACGTCGAAATAAACTTTTCCTCCCCTCCTTTCCGACGTTACTCCTCTGAGGACATTTAATAAGCAACCTCGGCCGAGTCCATGGATTTAGACACTGTCTCTGCTCTTCTCACGTGGATTCAGCTGATTTAAAGAACGAAATATCGTTACTTAAAAGCAGTGAGATCATTCGTTGAAATCACACACACAAACACACACACAAATGTTATTTCAGCATTCAGCACAGATATTATTTTAGCCAATTGAAAATTTCACATTAAACGCACAATATATACTTGAAGGAGATATTATTTGCATATAGAGCACGCCAAACACTCCTCAACCTACTTTCGTGAGTTGCAAAATTCCCCGCTGAATCCTTTGTGACTTGTATGTTTTAACTTATTTTGTACAAAAAAAAAAGCTTTGAATTTTTAAAATGTTATTTCCCAAACACAAGACATTCCTGTGTGCATACTATTCAGAGTGCCCTTATAAATCTTTCCTGACATCTTTGTAAACAGTGTACATTTTCAGAGGCTCTCTTGTGCCATTTAAAAACTCTCATATGAAAGCTCATTTGTTCTTGCATGGCATCAAATTGATACTGGATGTTTCCAGTCGGAAATAATCAAATCCAGGATATTTAGGAGTATTTTTTTAGACGATTTCTGCGTCCTTATTTATTTGTTTAAAAACGTGTAAATTTTCGTATAGTACACAATTTAATTAAAAAGTATTCGTTAAACCTTTATTATTCTGAAATATGTTTGAACTCTTGTGCATTATTAGCATGGCCTTATGCAAAGTTTTAGTCTTAGTTAACATGGGAATCTTCTAGTTTTTTTTGGTTTTTTTTCATTTACAACAAAGCTAACCGTGGGGCTCTTTCAGGTCATGTTTCAAGACAGATATTTCTTGTTTTATACCGTCTTTGTCCTCGGACAAAAAGCCAAGAAGCTCTCCCAGTATGAGGAGGTCTCCTTTCTGAAGTCTTCTTGATGAGAGAGTTGAAAAGGTATTTCAACCGAAGGTCGACAAAGCAGCAGTGGCAGGTTCATCCAGGGGACACATTTCAGCCGCAAGGACTGACCCCAGCACCCCTGACCCGCCGGACAGGCAGCATTTTCTCTCCCAGGCGCTATTCGCTTTGCTTTGGAGGTCTGTTCTACCCTTAAAAAAGCTAAAGCCGATTCAAAGTAAGAGCCGCTGATTTTACACGTGTTTTAACAGTATTTATACCAGGCGAAGCCCCCGGAAAGGTTCTGATTTGTGCATTTGTCTCCACATGTCAATATGCAATCTTTTCGTTTTTATTTTTGTACATGCTTTTTACCTTGTACGGTGCATTGAGATGTGAGAAGTATATTGAATAAAAAAAAATAAAGATTTCTACTGATTATGCATTTAAATATTTGGAAGAGAATGTGTTCTGGGATGTTTATTTCCTGAGCTCAAGGTCATATATGTATATATATATATATATATATATATATATATATATATATATATATATATATATATATATATATATATATATATATATATATATATATATATATATATATATTTCAGAACCCCAGGGGTATTTTTTGTTATATATTTACTATTTTCTCTGATTGAACTTTAATTTAAATTTATTTTGATTGCGTTATTTGGTGCTATTTGGTTTATGCTACATGCAACGAACATCTTTGCTCAAAGTGGGGTTTTTTTTTTCACCTAATAGTAACAAGGAACCATATGGACCTATAGGCCGCTTTTACAAAACATCTACAAATGGACCAAATGGGCGCTGGATATACAAATCCATCCTGTTGTCCTGTCAAGTCTGGAATTTAAGCACACAAGTGTGTTTGTATTATTGGTGCAACACAAGTGAGAGCTACCGTTGGAAAAAAAATATACATGCATCCTAGGAGAGGTTTTTACTGTGCCGTGTCTTCTTAAACTCATTAGTTCGTAACAAAGGGAGCCCAAGCACTGCGCAAAAACAGAAAATGCCCTTAGTGGGGATCTTCAAGACCCCCCTTCTTGCCACAAAAAACACATTCAATATAAAAAAGTTGTTAGATGAGTCCTTACTGTGCGATGGAAGCACAAATTATCTTTAGTGACCTTATAAGGCTCAATTTGACAGGGAAAACTTGTTAAAAAGATTTGGTCCTTCTCCAAGACCAATTCACGCCACATTCGTTAGAACTGTATTAGTACGAAGAATTAAAGTATCAATACCATATACTACTTGAAGGTATTAAAAAATACCTATATCTTGCTTATGGTTGCTATTAGCCCCCCTCCCCCATTGTTCACGAGCTGAGACTTTATTGAGGATGAGCCACTGCAATACTGACCTTCGACCCGCCACATTACAGGCTCAGCTTTGATATAAACAAAGTGACCATATGTATGCATTTGTAAAGACAATCTGCACCCAAACAGTCTTCATCCCCAGTGACCACTGTCTCATCCCCCACCTGAGCACATGCGTGCGCCGCGCATAAATGTTTGTGTATACATAAAATACAAGTTTGTCATATAGATGTAGAGAGAAGCAGAGAAAAAGTGATGCTACCAATCCACCATCCTGCCAGAAATGATCTCCATATAGATGCTGAGGAGAAGATGAGAGAGAGAGAGAGAGAGAAAAAGGGGGGGGCAATAGAGAAGGTGGGGGGGGAGCCTACCTAACATACATTATGTTAATATTACAAGCCCTAACTTAGCCAGTGGTTGCTACTTTTTTTTTTTTTGAAGCCACTGAATGTAAAACCTGGGTGTTCTGAGCTTCCGGCTTAAAATGCATGGATTGAACTAATGCCAAAATCATAGTTTCCTTAGCAGTTATGAGGTCAGAGCAGCCTACTACAACGTGCAGTGTGTAGCCACACTGACCTACATGTCTGAACAGCAATAAATGGGAGCCAAAGGCAGTGCCATTTTCAATGACACTGCACCCAGTGCAGGAATACAGCGTCGTTGCTCTCCATCCGGCCATATTTGATTTCCAGCTGTTTTCGCAAGAAGCCTCTCCGAGCCAGACAACCCCCCTAAGATATATTAAAGTGCGCTGTCTGCATTCAGAGATATAATCCAGAGACTATACCACTCCGCTCTCTATTCTCGACCACGTGATTGTCTAAATAATTAATGCAGCACGTCCCCCTAGAAACACGGCGTCGTCATTAATCGCAAGGACTCTATCAGACTTGAAAACTGAAGAGATCCCCCAAGAAAATAATATCCGATTCCCGACGCAACTGTAGTCCCGCACTTTAGCAACACATCTGAACCGATGGATGCTTGGGTAGGTAAATATTTTCAGCATTTTTCATGTTGCCCCAGCTGGTAAATGACGATATCAAATGTCGTGATATTTGATAAATTGCTCCCTTTGATGTGTGCGCTCTGAGCGCAATTGTATAGGCTGTGGCTGGTCGTTGGATGCCTTCTTTGAATTTTTTTTTAAAAAAAAATATATATATATATATATATATATGTATATATGTATGTATGTATATATATATATATATATATATATATATATATATATATATATATATATATATATATATATATATATATTAGCAATTGGAGAAAATTTCTGTTTTACGGTTTGCGCAAATGTCTTGAAATGGACTGATGGGACTAATGTGAAAAAAGTAAATGGCAGTGACATGTAGGATTTATGGATGCTCGCTTTGAAGAACTGCTCTTTCGGACACATGCAGCTTAGTCTGGCCCCTCCATAGGGCCCATTGATTCCTTATTCAGAGTCCAATTCAGATTTTTACTAATTTACTGGGACATTTTTTAAAATATTTTTTTTTAAATCATCGTTTAAATTAACTTGTCTTGTTTGCTGAGTAGAAATAAAAACATTTTGGTTTGTAGTTTTCACCATAAGATGAATTCATGGTTATTTATCTTTCCCTTTCGCTTGAGAGCACAGTCAATTTCTATTGTTTTTATTGTTAGTGGGGGATGATCTGATTTTGATTTCTTAGAAGTCCTAGAAGTTCGGCCAGGCTGACAGTTCTGCCTCCTTGTAAATCATTCTCAGTTATCCCTGAAAGGGTGCGAGGCTGTTGGGGGGCCTGGCGAAAACTGTAAATCTTTCACTTTTATTACCCTCTGAACATATGCTGAGACGCTACCAGTTCTGCATCCCTTCTTCTTCTTCTCAGCAAAGATAACCCATCGCTGAACCATCCAGAGGTCTGAGAACCGTCTCTATGGTTCCAAATCTCAGAAACTACCCTGGCCTTTCCGTGTATTTTTATTGGTATTAAACCTTGCAGTTATTTGCCATAGTATGTGGTTAGTACTGAAAACAATGCAGGGAGACATGGCTCCGTGCCTCTTTGTGCTTCAGCTGTGTGGGAAGACAGACACAACAAACACAAGATAATAATGTGGTTTATTTGAATACAATCCGTTCCCAGTTGCAAGAAAAACACACACACGTCACTTATTTCATAAATCATTTTTAAAGTGTACTCCCACATCATTGCATTTGTTTGTAAATTAACCAAAACCGCGTTTTAGCATGTTTCAATATTATGCAAAATGTGGTGGGTGATGCTCATTTTGCTCGTTCTGTTGCGAAATCCGTGATAGTTTCTATTTTTGAGGTTTAAAAAACAATAATAAAAAAAATCTCCAGAAATGTTGGAAATTTTTTAAGCTTCCGTAAAGTAAAATGCACAGATCATTTTGCACACATTGCATTCCACTTAGATGCCGTTGTGGGGGGGCTGAAGACGTTTATACGTGCATGTTCAGCACCGAAACAAAAGCATATCTGCTTGAGTTTAAATGCTAAAGTGCAGGCGAGCTGCAGGACTCGCAATTCATGAGGAGATAAAAAGAAATAGGCAGAGGGACATTTTCACATTCACACAGTTCAGATGAGGAAATAAACGCCACCCTTTATCAAAATGGATTGGTGAGGTAAGGCTTACTTGAAGAAGAGAACAATCACGTGAACAAATATGCTTGTACCTCCAGGCAGCGCCTTTATTTGTCATCATAAAGCTTCCGAAACACCAAAAAATCCCAATGTTAGCTCCAAATCTTTGCAGGCCTCTCCGTTTGTGAATTCCTGTATATTTCACTGGGTGATTGATTGCCAGTGATTTTTTTTCAGGAATAAGGATACCTTGTTCGCTTTTTATTGGTAGTTGAATGCGAGTCCTTCCATTCTTTCGGGAATACTGTCTCCACTGGTATATGGAAATGTCTGAAAAACAGCAAGATCAGGTTTAGGACAGCATTGTCTACAGACAAAGGGTGAAGGATTTATTCTTGAGACTACGTGGAAAGGAACTGAGACTGAGAGGGAACTGCTTTATGATGAATTGATTCACAGGTAAGCAATTGCATGGCAGAAACCAACCTTTAACCACGGGTTAATATAATCCAAGGAAATATATATGATTCATTCCATTCATGGAGGCGATGCTCGTTAATGTCGCTCTCACCGGCAAACGCGCGGGTATGGAGCCCAAAGCTATCTCTTCAAAAGCACATTCATATTATTACCATTATTATAGTTTTTTTTCCTTCTTCGAGAAACTGCGTTCAAATATTATCGACAGAATGAGCCTGAGCTGCCCTGCACTTTTCAGCTGATTTCACGTTTATGAAAACCTGCTCGGAGGAAGAAGTAGGGGAAGAACTTTTCTTTTTTGAGTCTTGGATCGTAAATCACATTAATTTGTTGTCTTATCCTCACTCACTGGCGTTTGCTGTGATTTATGTGGTTTCAATAGTATGGCTTTGTTAACCTGCAACGTTATATTATACATGAATTCATACTGGGTGCTTTAAAGGATAACCGGTCTGAATAGTGAACAAGAACAAAGGCAAATGCGTTTATTTTTCAAATGTTTGGACACCTTAATGGCTGACTTATTTTGGCTAAAAATATTGACTCATGTAAATATGTTTTCTCTCTCTCTGGACTGATACACCATAGGCCCGAGTATGGAAGGCAATAAATTCACATTTAAGATATTTGCTCCCATTTCGTTCTGTTTTATTTTGGATTAAGGTTTAATTATTGTGCATTACAGATTTGCATTATAGGCCTGGGCTACTCATAATTACTCGCATAGTCTTCGGAAATAATAATAATAATAATAATAATAATAATAATAATAATACAGACATTTTGCTGCAAAATTTAGAATTTATTAGCAGCACTTAATTTTCTGCAAAAACGCAATTTATGTTTTGTTTTGTTTTGCTTTTTCTATAACACCAAGTGCAGATTTAACATTGTGTAAAATTACAGACTCAACGCCCACAATTATTAGTAGATTTTGAAGGGCTAAGCCGGAGAAATGAGTAAGTGGGATAATAACACTCCACATTGAGTCCGACCCATTGTGTGAACCAAACTTACCGTAACAACGCGTAGGCGAAAAACACAGCCGTGTGAAAAGGGAACCATGTCTGCTACTAGTAGCTCAGTGTGCTCAAAGGCACTCGACGTGCAGATTATCGACCAGATTTTTCGCAAACCTCATGAAGAAATCTTACATTTTGATCGTGATATTATGAAGTTAAATTCCTCAGACAGGAGCTCTTTTTTACACTCAGCAAACACAATTATCTAGAAGATTTCTGGCTTTTAATTTCTGGGTTCCTCGCCGTCGGTCGAGCATCTTGTGCTGTTTCTGTTAGCGCTGAAAAGCTGCTGTGAATTTAGTTGAGACTTCGCTCGTCTTTAAGGCAAACCGCTCGTTGTTCATTAAACTATGACTTACTGCTGAATGACCCTGAGGTCACCTAAAACGCTTATGACTGCTAGATATTTGGCCTGGCTCTTTGTATAAAAATGCACATGTAAGGTTTTTCACTCTCAAGAAACTGAAAGCAATAAAAAGGGAGAAACAAATAAAGACAGAAATAAAATGACAGCGCAGGGAAATATGTAATTGAAGCCCCGGTCTTCTATTTTATCTTTTTTTTATTAAGCATCCAATTATCCAGTTTGGCTTGAGTTTACACATAAATCTTAAACTAATTACTACAAAAATTCTAACATTTGAAAAAAGCCAAATAACGAGCCTGTTTGTTTATCACTCACACGCATACGATTCAAATGGAACAAAT